>PVIC010018125.1:0-31948 GCA_004025085.1 Thryonomys swinderianus
TTTTTTTTTCCTTTTTCTAACTGCTTTCAGTATTTCATTCTTTTGTTGTGTATCTGAAACGTTGATAATTATCTGTCTAGGTGTAGATATTTTTATGTCAAGGCCTGTTGGAGTTCTATAGGCCTCATTTATCTGTATGTCCAATTCTTTTCCAGTGAAGTTTTCTGGCATTATCTCTGATAACAGTTTTTTAATGTCTTTTGCACTGTCTCCTGGTTGCTCAGTTACTCCAGGCAGTCTTATGTTTTTCTTCTTTGACCCAGCTGGAAGCTGTTGGATTGATTTCTCATGGTCCCTTGGCATTTTCCATAGATTATGTCTTTCCTGTTCATTGGCTGCTATCCTGTCCTCTAAGTCTGAAATTCAGTTATCTGCTTCACATTCATCCTACTTTGCAAACTTTTGTTCTCCTTCATCATCACCTGGAGCTCTGCTTGGAGCTGTTTAAAAGATTCCATTGCATTTGCTATCTTATATTTTATCTCTTTTTTTTAATGAAGTCCTTCGCTGTGGACAGTATCTCTGTTTTCATCTCAGAGATGAGTTCTGATTTTCATTTTACTAGATCTGCTTTTGTTACCATCTCAAAGAGTCCTGGTTTTTGAGTTTCAGTTTGCTCTATTTCCCTTTTCCCTGAAGTTCCCTGTGGTGGTGATCTTTGTGTCGGGCTTTTTGAATATTTTCTCATTGCTACTCCTTCGTTGTTACTAATATTATTTGTTTAATTCCTTGCCTGGTGTCAAGGCAATGTTTGTTGCAGGTCTCTTTCTTTCTATTATTTGGGACCCTTTGGAAGTGGCACCTTTCTGGGTTGTCCTCTTTGAATCTGTAATGACCCTTGAGAGTTCTCAGTTCTGGCACATCATGGGAGGTATTTGAACCGAACAATCATATTATCTTTGTTACCATAATGAAATCAGTATCAACAACAATGTTAAACACAGTAAATGAAATGAAAAGTTTTGATAATTTCTATTCTGAAGACTTTGAACTTATGAGTTACTTTATGTCTGCATGCCAAAATTTAGAATTAATCAGCAATGTGTATACAACATGCAGGTCTTAAATGTACCTGAAGTACCCTTTAGGAATAAAAGGTCACTGGTGAGTCAGAAATGGGGAAAAAAAAGGAGAATGAAAGCTTATAAATAGGGTTAACAGATTTATAAAGATCACATAGATCTCGAGAACCTCATGTATGCCAGAGGGTAACAGAGGCTAAAGGGACATATATAAGACAGTACCAACTGAGAGCTGTAAGACCAATAGAGACTTTGTATATCTTCTTATAATAATACAGAAGAAGAATTAGGGCAAACTGAGAGCCTTTTACTTCTGGGTATTGGTTCTGACTGGAAGACAGGAGAGTGTGTGGGAACAAAAGGTGGAGAGAGGGACCTAGGAGTAGAAGGCAAAACAGAAATTAGTTTCCCTTTTCTGTAAAGATGTAAGCAATTAAGAGGACAGAAACCCAGAAAATTGGATAGATTCAGTATCAGCAAAATAGGAATTTTTTTTTTAAAGAGTAAATTTTATTTCAGGATTTTTTTTTTTTTTGAGACAGCATCTCGCTTTGTAGTTCAGGCTGGCTCTGAGCTCACTATGTAGCCCAGGCAAGCTTCAAACTCAGCAGTTCTCCTGTCTCTGCATCCCGAGTGCTGGGATTACAGGCGTGAGCCACCTCGCCCGGCACTGTGGTATGTGGTATTGATGGCTGGTGGGCGTGAGTCTCCATGCCCAGCACTGTATGTGGTTACCGGGGATTGAACTCAGGACCTTGCACTTGCGAGGTAGGCGCTGGAACCACTGAGCTAACCCTCCGGCCCAAAATAGGAAAATTAAAAAAAAAAGTTATGACAGGGTGAAGAAATAAAAAGAGTAACAACAGCATCAAAATCAGCAACAACAATATACCAAACTAAGCATATTAATGAAAAGGAGACATCCCTCAACCTTTATTTTGCCTGGTCTGTCTCAGTGCAGCTCTGGTATGGAATGGGGGCTGGCTGGCAGGCTGCCACTCTGGGTGCAGATAATGGCGCAGACCTTCTTTGTTGTCTAGGTTCCCGGTGAGCGAAGTCCCCTGCACACACTTGCCTGGTCTGTCTCAGAGCAGCTCTCTGTAGTAAGCAACTTTTAAAAGATTATGTCAAGGTTAGAATTTATTTCATATGTAGAGTTCTATAGCTTATTGTAGGTGTTTTGTGCAAGTCACCAGGTCTGATCCTTACAAATTCTGTATGTCTTTATCTATTCCATATAAATTGAGTCAATAAAACCCACAAATTATATTGCAACCAGATTTAGCTCAATTTTCTTTAGGTTGAATATTCAACACAAATTCAGAACAAAGTATTATACTAAATTACTTGCATGCTTCAGATCAAAATTATTTTGTGCATCATTTCTACTGCCATTTTTACTCTGATGAAATCTCTGTGTCTCAGTCACTTTTTTGTCCCTGGGCACAATACCTGGCACTCCCAACTGAAAAGATAAAATGTTTACTTTGGCTCCTATTTCGATAATCAACTGGCTTCAAGAGAGAAAGGTTGTGGTGGAGGGGCACAAGTAGAGGATAGTTGCTCATCCATGGTACCCATGGGCAGAGAGAAAGGAGAAGTTGGGGTCAAGAAGATATCCTTTCAAGTTACATGCCCAGGAAACCCACCACCAGTGAGGCCCCACTTCCTAATGGTATATTCAGGTAATATACTCATGGGTGGATGATCCTGCTGATGGATACAGTGCCCTATGATCTAGTCACTCTTCAAAGACATGGCACTTTGGGGAGGGATTTTAGATCTAGACTCCACAGGCTGTGACTTCGGAATAATGCACTCAGCTGCCTTGGATGTTTCCTTCATATTCCATATGATAACATAGCTAAAGAAAAATGAATTTTAGTATACTTCAAACCTGCATGATGTGGATGTTTAATACTATATAAGCCTAGGAAAAAGCATATGATTGAAAATTTTCAAATGTGCTGTAAAGAATGCTCTATTTTCTTTTACTATCTTCAATAATGATAAAAATGAAAAAGATAATTTACTACTCTGAATAATGTAGTCTACTTAATTCCCGAATTGTTCCTTAGACCATGGTTTGTTTTCTGTTTTTGTGTCTATTTTTGTTCTGCTTCTATTCTTTCCACCACAGCCAGGGAACAGAAGCCCTAGGTGGCCTTTTATATCTACCCCATAGATGTTTCCTCATTTCCACCACTGATAATTGTTTCAGAATTTCTTAGAGAATAGGAAGTATTATGTATTGAGATTACTCAGGGGTAAAAGAAGCTAAAGGAGTTTTGTCTTTTCTACCTTCATATATAACTTAGTTCTTTGCTATATTTTCATATAGTTGAAAACTTAAAATGATTTAGCATTTCAACCTGTGAGTAATTATAGAATAAAACTGCAATTACATTGGAACTTTCTAGTCAATCTTTCTTTCACTACCTGTAAATTTTTCACCATTATCATACCTAGAAAGGTGGGCTTCATATCACAAACAATACAGATAAATTAGGAAATACCAAGTATATTTAAAGTACTATAGGATCATTTCCCTTCTGAATAGACTGTACAAGGAAGCAGATTCTACTAATTCTTCCTTCCTCGCCAGTAGGTGTCAAACCCATCCACTTCTATGTGACGGTGGAATCATCTCTCACATGTAGTATTGTCAATTCTTGTTTAATCTTCCCTTTCAGTCTAGGATGAGTGGAGTTATTGATCTAAGTGGAGTTGTGGTCTAATGTATTATTTAATTAAGTATTTAAAAAAATTTCTATGACATCAAAATGTAATTGTAAAGAAGATGTGAGTTTTTTTTAATAAAATGGAATATTAATCTGCCATAAAGAACCATAAGTTTGAGTCCTTTTTACTCAAATGGACACACCTTGAGGACACACTAATAAGGGAAATAAATAGGTCACAGATATGTAAATACCGTATCTTTTCTCTGGTATAAGAACCTGTAGATGTAAATGAGTTCCACAAGTTATGATAGAGTTTATGAAATAGGAAATAGTCAAAGGGAATGTGGTAAGGGAAAGTAATGAGGGGAAAGAATAAATATGTTTTGAAAAGAAAAAGAACGCATATGTATATAGGAGGTGGGGAGTTGTAGAGTGGGTAGGGATGTGGGTAAAAATGAGAATTAACTTGTGTCATATACTGGTACAAATTCCCCAATGTTGAGTGTGATTGTGAGCTGTATATAAAACGTGCAGAATAGCCATCCAGGAGGCAGAGGCAGGAGGATTGCTGAGTTTGAGGCTGGCCTGGGCTACCTAGTGAGCTCAGGGCCACCTTGAACTACAAAATGAGACCCTGTCCCCCCAAAAATCTCAAAAAAATCACCAATAAAGAATTCAGTTTAAAAAATGTAATTGTAGGTAATTGTTTTAGGATAACGTTGTTTAAATTACTTGACACCAACTCTTGACTTCATCTTGCAGTGATACTTGAGTGTGAACAGTAGAAGAGATTACATAAGAACTAAAGGGGACTTGGGGCCCATTGCAGAGCCCAAACATTAGGGAAAGAGAACACAGAGACCTCCCTAACTGCAGAGACTGACTGTGGAAGAGTAGCCTCCTGAGATTGTTGAAATGGACGTTTTCAGATAATCCTGCAGACCATGAGGAATCTGGCTAGCATGGAGGAAGAGGAGTAAATGGTCAACAATCCCAGGACAATAGCTACTGACATGGGGCTCTGACTATACCATAGTGGCTGGCCTTTGGTGTAGGGCTGAGGTCTAGGATAGGAGTAAGGCCTAGAAGAAATAGAATCTTAAGAAGAAAGTTAGAATAAAACAACAGAAGAAAGGTGTAAGTTCACGCTTGTGGGATGACACACTATTAGAAAGTAGGGGCTAAAATTTAATTTTCACATTAAGATCCCCACATGGTGGGACTCCTTTTTCCATGACTCCCTGACCTTGACACTTGAGTTCCATTTGAAATCTAAGATTTATGACTCTTGTTGCCTCCTTTTCAGTCCTGACCACCTTCCAAAGACTGAACACATCCTGTTACTTTTCCATATTCTTAGTCTCTTTGTCCTTTCCTTGACAAACTGAGGTGCCATGATCATTATTACTGGGGATCAGAACTGTCCCTAGCTTGACAAGAAATCCTTGGAGCAGCTGAAAGGAAGACGATCTGAGGCTGTCACATAGTCTTAAGAGCAACTGTTCTTAGAAATTAGATGTGCTTCTTATTCACTGCTTGCCCTCTTACTGCCTTCCTCAAGTGAGACTGGATGAGACAATTCTTCCCTTTCCTAATCTTTTCTCACACGAACTCCTCCCATGCTGCTGGTTACTCTTAGCTAAATCTCTCTCCCCTTCAGAACTTCCTAATTGTACTAGCTTAATGATGTTGGCTGTTTACTTTTTTTTTCTTTTGAGACAGGGTCTCGCTTTGTAGTTCAGGCTGGCCCTGAGCTCACTATGGTGCCCAGGCAAGCCGCCGCGAACTCAGCAATCCTCCTGTCTCTGCCTCCCTAGTGCTGGGATTACAGACGTGAGCCACCATGTCCCGCATTGTGGTATGCGGTGTTGATTGTTGGTGGGCGTGAGTCTCCACGCCCAGCATTGTATGTGGTCACTGGGGATCGAACTCAGGACCTTGCGCTTGCGAGGCAGACGCTGGAACCACTGAGCTAACACTCTGGTCCTGTTTACTTTCTTGAAAGTTATCTAAATTTACTGCACTGTCCACTTATTCTCACTTCTACCCTCAGCAGTGCTGGTGATCAGACTAGATAGTTCTCGGGTCTTGATATTAGTGGCCCTAGTGAATACCTACCTGGTAAAAACACAGGTCAATCATTTTTATACCTGCGCTGCCTTTAGAGAGAGAATAACTTTTCAATTAGTCTGAATAATTTATGAAACAGATTGAAAATTCCTCAACGATGATGTACAACATCAGAAAAACGTTTATCTGATTTCTCATTTTCCGAATGTCTGAACAAAACTCCACCTTAAATGTGTGATTAAAACCATAGTTTCCTCCTTTCAGTGACTCAAAAGTCAAAATGGTCGAATCCTCTCCTTGACTTTGCTTTTTCTCTCATGGCTTTGCATTCACTCTGTTGGCTTTGCCTTCTAAACAAATCCATAGTAAGAGGCTGTCTCACCACCATTCATATCAGAGCTTCCCACTGTATTACATTTTCATTCCTAGCCATGAGTATGCTGCTAAAAGTCAAACTGTGGTACTTGGCTCAGAACTATACAAAATATATTCATTTTACTGAGTTCCATAGTCACAGCCATTCCAATGATGCACAAGCCGCCAAATAATAGAACTTTTTTCTCGGCCCATTACTCTCAGTTCTCTCGGGCTCACACTTTGCCAGTTGCTATTCCTCAGACACTACAGATGCACTCCTCGCCCTGAACATCCGTAGTAGCTCTTCTTTGTGCTTGGCATAATAAACACCAAATATCCATGTGAACCGGTCCCCAGTTCAGTAGTGTTGTGTAATCTGAGCTCTGGCCTTAGCACCATGAGTGATTAGTCTGATTTTTGTTCTTTTTCAGCCATCTATGCTTCTATCTTGACTCACTTTCTACTTACTGAACTGTTTCCCCCCCAAGTCCCTCTGAACTGCCAATGGCTGAAACAGGGAAGGAGGAGTAGGTGTCAAAATGATCTAAAGATAAGGATTTGAACTGAATTACAGAAGAAAAATATTCAGAAGAAAGTTTTAACTTTATTGATCATAGGAATTGTTCTTCCAAAATAAAAATGTTATATACAATGTCAGTACTGAATGATTGGGAATGAGAAAAGTTAATGCAGAAAAGTTGTTGCTTTAACCCTTGAATATTTAATTAAGAAAAATTAGCAGAAATTACAATTGCACTAAATATGATTATCTTCAGGTTATATCCAGTCTACTCACTGTATTCATGGTGTTCAGGAAGAACAGTTGGGAAGTTACTTTCCTTCCATGTAAATAAATAGATATCCTTAAGAATCATGATTATGAATAAAAAAAATTTTAAGGCATGCTGCTCATACACACTGACAGAGCCTTTTTATATCTAGGAAAAGTAACACTTGATGCACACCAAGATAAAAAGCAATTTAGTAAAAAGGTTGAGTATGTGGACTCTGGGAATTGCCTTTCTAGGATCACATCTCTGCACTGGCATTTAGGAGCTGTGCTACAAACAGTAAATTACTTATTCTTTCTTTAGCTTGCCTTTCTATAAGTAGAGAGATAGTAATAGACTGTGCTTCACAGGGTTCTTGAGATTGAATCCTTTAACTTTATTGAGGTATAATTGTGAAATAAAAACCGTATATATGCAAGATATGTAACATGATGATTTGATATGTGTAGGCATTATACAGTGAATATTATGATGGAAATAGTTAACATATCTATCACCTCTCACAGTAATCATGTGTATGCATGTGGTTTGTCTGTAGTAATCCTCCTTAAAATACACTTTGTTACCAAATTTCAAGTAAACAGTACAATTATTAACTATAATAACAGTATTGTGCATAAAGTTCCCAGAACTTATCTTTAAGCGAAAATTTGTTTCCTTTGGCCAACGTCAACTTATTTCTTCCATGCCTTGGTTCCTGGCAATCACCCTTCTACTCTTTGTTTTTATGAATGTAACTTTTTAAAGATTCCACAGGTAAATAAGATCAGACAGTGTTTGTTTTTCTGTTTGGTCCTTTTTCATGGTTTCTGTTTCTTTATTGAACTTCTAATTTTATTGATTCATTGTCTTTATGGTTTTGTTTAGTTGTCTGTGTTCCCCAAAATCTCACTGAGGTTCTTTAATATGATTATTCTGAATTCTTTGTCAGATAATTTAAGAGAATAAGCACATTTCACCTTTGTACACTGGCAGGTGAAGACATTCTTCTGTGGGGTCCTAGGGCTGAGGAGATTGTCTCTGGTGTCAGAGTTGAATGCAGTTGAATATGAGCATGAGTCTCCAGTATGCTCTGTTTCACAGATGGGTTACCATGGGCTTGAGTTGGTGTGGGCCCTGTCTGGTCCCTGAGCAGAGGAGAATGCCTTCAGGACCATGGTCAGTAGTGCCAGGACTGGGATAAGGATCTATTTGAGAGTATACAAACCATCAGCTTATTCTCATGGATGCAGACATGTGTGACTCCCATGAAGGGCTATGTTAGGTGGGTCTTTCCAAGATTTAGCTTTTGTCAGCCATGTGATACTAGCTATTACAAACAGAGCTGCTATAAACCTGGATGCACATATGTTGCTGTGATATGATGCTTTTACTCTTTCATGTATATACCTAGCAAGGGAACAGTGGGGTCTAATGGAACTTCGAGTCCTGTTTTTTAAAGGAATCTTCACATTAATCTCTATAGTAGCTGCAACGGTCTACATTCAACCAACAGTGGAGAAGTGTTCCTTTCTCCCCACAGCCCTGCCAGCATTTGTTGTTGATTGATTTTATGACAGCAGCCATTCTTTGTGCAGTGAGATGGAATCTCACTGTTGTTTCCATCTGCATCTTTTGTATGACCAGCAAAAATGTTGAACATTTCTTCATACATTTTTCAGCTGCCTTTACTTCTTCCTCTGAAAAGTGTCTGTTCATTTCAGATGCTCATTTTTGAATTGGGTCTTTAAATCAAGGAGGACTGAGTTTTTAAAGTTCTTTATATACTCTAGATAGTAGTCCTTTGTCTGAGAAACAGCTTGTAAAAGTTCTTGCCTAACTTGTAGATTTTTTGCTTTTTGGTAGTTTCTCTTGCTATGCAGGTTGGCAGTTTAACTTGATTGTCACAAACACTGTGATGTAATAAACATTCAGCAGCCTCACACAACCTGTATGGATCCTGTGTCTTGATTGTATCAAGTCCAGGTTGAGTGACTTTTCTCTGCCTTCTAGGTTTTGCACAATGATAGAATCACATAATGATGTAATTCTCAGAATATATCTCTATTTTTAGGTAATGTATGACTGAATATAGTGTTGTCTATGTACATAACACATTTTAATTCCTTTATTCATCTCTTCCCTCTTTACTTTTCCCTCTAGATCCCCCTATCATTTAAAAGGTCTATTCCCTACCTGCAATTACCTGTATTTTATTGTTGTTTTCATTTATATTTTAGATTTATCATAGAGAAGAAGCCATGTGATATTTAAACTTGTGTGTCTGTTTTATTTCACTTAACATTATTGTTACAAATTGCACAAATTTTCTGACAATAACTTGGGCTTATCTTTTGTATGGAAAAGTAGTATTCCATTTTGTGTAAATATCACAATTTTCTTTATTCATTTTTTACTGATGGACATGTAGGCTGCTTCCAAGATTTAGTTATGATCTGTGCTGCTATAGACATGGATATACATGCATCGCTGTAATATATTGTCTTTAACTCTTAGGGAAGACACCTAACAGGAGAATAGCTGGGCCAAATGGAAATTCTTTAGTTTATTGAGTAATCTCCATATTGATTTCCACAGTGGTTATAATAGTGTTTAACCATAGTTTTCTAACTCACAATATTGTCTCTTGTCCTTTGCTCTTTTCAGTTCCAGATTTCATTTTAAAGCTTTCACTGTCCACAGGTCACCTAATGGATGAAGTCCAAACATTGCAACCCAACCCAAAAGTCTTCTCCTACTGGCCTGATTTCTCATTTCTAGATACATGGTTGCACTTGACTCTCAAAGTATCCTGAACTATCTTAAGTTCCAAGAGCATGTTATGTTTTCTTTTATTTCTGCCTTTTGTTTGTGAATTCCCTATTGCATAGCTTTCCTCCTTCCTGAGTCTTTGCTTGGATAATTCATATTCTTCCTTTAGTTTTCAGCTCAGGTCTATTCATCCAAGCTAGAACTGTGAGAATTATCCTGCCTACTTTTTTCCTTTATCTCTTCCTTTCCATTCAGGCCATCACCAAATCCTGAAAAGCTCAAGACTAAGCACTTTGGTAATGGGTGTTTCATTTTCCTCTTACTTACTAAAATGACCCTGCAAAGTTAGTATTCTTATTCTTATTTCACAAGTAGTGAGATTGAAGTTAAGAGAAGATAAATTGCTTACTCAAAATCATATATATAGTAAGTCACAAAAGAAAGATTCACACCAAATTCTATCTCACTCTGAAGCTGAATTCACTATCAAACTGCCTTTCCAAAGCAAAAGACATGCTAATGAAATTACATACTTATTCCAAAATGATATTTTGAGACATTTAACTTCATTTTGTTTAATTGTCTTTTCCATGGTTGCACAAAAAACAGTGGCTAATATAATTGACACTAAGCTTTTAAACATGTTTTAGCTCTTCAACAATTCCTCTAAGATTTCTGCTTATGGCAGTAGCTAGTTTAAGTGAAGCAGTGAGACTAGTTATACATGTACCCCTAAGAAACTGAGAGGTAATTAGAAAGTGAATCATTTTGTATAAAGGAAAAAATACATTATTAAAGAAGTGTGGTGTAGAAATTCCTAACATAATGACAAAATATAAATGAGAAATAAAACTACCTATACCTATAATTATACCCATAGGGAATCACTGCATCAGATTTTACTGTCTTTTTCTTTTTCTTTGAGACAGGGTCTTGCTTTATAGTTCAGTATGACCCTGAGCTCACTACGTAGCCCAGAATAGCCTTGAAGTCACAGCAGTCCTCCTGCCTCTGCCTCCCAAGTGCTGGATTACAGGCGTGAGCCACCACACCTGGCATTGTGATATGTGGTACCAGGGGTTAAACTTGGGACCTTGTGCTTGCCAGGCCAACGGTGGAACCACTGAGCTAAATCTCTGGCCCAATTTTACTGTCTTCTTATAGATGAAGATCATGTGTATACAGTAATTCTGTGTATAAGCCTGTTGTGCTACTTGGTATTCATTGCTTTCAGAAATGGAGTATATTGAAGGGAAAGATCTACTCTTGTAATCCAAGTTCTTGCACAACTTTAGGTTTACATCTGACAATAGAAAGATGTTTATGACTTACATACATTTAAATTTAAGGGATATCGCTTCTCGGCCTTTTGGCTAAGATCAAGTGTAAATTTAAGGGATGAGGAAGGCTTGATGGAAGTTGAAACCCCTTTCTGTATTTTAGCACATGCACTCAAGGGGCCATGATGAACCTCTAATTCAAAATCTGTGACTATGGTGGAGATAGAAGTAACTTGAGTGACATGCTACTTAAAGACCAGAAGAACACGGACTAACAGATCAGACATATGCCGCGATCTGTCTTGGAGTCATCTTGTATTGACTTTGGCAAGAAAAGAGACTGTTTCTCAGAGAGATACCTCCCAATTTAAGAGCCCTTTTTCCTTTACAACTGCAAAAGACTACAGGGGAGAGGGGAGTAACAGGAAAAATATGCTTATTCAAATGTTGGCCGGGAGAGAGGCAAAAAGTTTCACATGGAATCATTATATCCATTCTTAGTGATTTAATGCAGTAATAGCAAAAGTTTAAACAACTTTATGTTCCATGAGGACGGCCTTAGATGATCAACCTAAATAAAACAGGATATCTGAGTAGAAATGTGATACATTTTTATATTAAATGTAGAATCACTGAAATGGTTTAATTTTTTCATTTTGTTCTACTCAATTTCAAGCAATAATAACTATCTGTGAAATGAAGTTCAATCTAAGGGAAAAATACAGAATTTTCATTTTTTTTGTTTTTTACTTTCTACTGAAGATTGAAATGGTTTTCATTACAAAGTCAGTCTCCAAAATTTACTGATATCTCTTTTATTTTTGCTACTACTTATTTAAGATATTTCACAAGGAAGACAAAATAACAGAAAATTATACACAGTTGAAATCATTTGCAACAGAAGAACTCTATCTTCCAAGGTAACTTAGAAATAATATGGAACCAGAAAGGAGAAATGGAACTTTATAGAATCCATTCTCTTCACATGGCTTGAAGGCAGAGCATGACCATCCCTTTAAAGTACTATAACAAAGAACTAAAAGAATAAATCGTCCCACAGTACCTTTCTCTCTCCTGCCTTCCCCTTCTCTACACCAACCTGCTTTTGAGAAGCAAAGGCAGAGAAGAAAAGCTATATGAAGGAAGGACTAAAGCTGGTGAATAATCTAGGATCATTCTACAGCCACTTGCAGATGATGAAGTTGATCCTAAGTCTTAAAAATACTAAAAAGGGTGGTATAGTAAATTAGAGTGTGAACTGTAGGAAAGTTTTAAATGTGTGCATGGTTTAAAGGAGTACTCTCTAGAATGTGTAACATCTTCAAGGAAAATCAAAATGGAAATTAAAAATGCTTTTTGGGTATTGGTAGTGAAATAGAAACAAGCAAAAGGTGAAAAGACTGTGTCCTAGAAGTCAGTAGATGGGCTGGTCAATTTTGTATGTTAACTTCACTAGGCCATAGGACACCCCAGTATGTAGCTCAATATATTTCTTTAATTTTTTATTTCATTAATGTATGTTTGCAGTACATAATGTTGTATTAAGTGTGGGGACTGGATAATGTACATAACACATCCTAATTCACTTTTTTATTTCCTTTCCCTTCTCTGTCTCTTCCTTTCCTCCATTTACTGGTATGTTTCTCTTTTGAAAAAAAAAATCTATCGTTTTCTATTATTTTTGTTTTATTATTGTTTTCTATTATTTTTATTTTGCTATTGGGTTTCTTTCTTTAATATTCCTCCTTTATTGGTACATTTTATATACAGCTCACAATCACACTCAACACTGGGGAATTTGTTCCAGTATATGACATGAGTTAATTCTCATTTTTTCCCATATCCCTACCCACCCCATAGCCCCCACCCTTATATACATAGGCTTTCTTTTTTTTCAAATCATATTTATTCTTTTCCCTTATTACTTTCCCCTACCACATTCCTTTTGAGTATTTCCTATTTCACAAAATCTATCATACCTTCTAGAACTCATTTACATCTACAGGTTCTCATACCAGAGAAAAGTTATGGTATTTACATATCTGTGTGAGCTATTTATTTCACTTATCATTGTGTCCTCAAGGTAGGCCCATTTGCACATAAATGAATGAAACTTGTCACTCTTTATGGCAGAGTAATACTCCATTTTATTAAAAAACCACTTCTTCTTTATCCAGTCTCCAGTTGATGGGCATCTGGGTTGTTTCCAAGATTGGGCTATCACGAACTGAGCTGCTATGAAAATGGGTGCACATATGTCTTCATGATATGATTCTTTTAATTCCTCTGAGTATATTCCTAGTAGCGGAATAGCAGGGTCAAATGGGACCTCTAATCCTAGTTTTATTGGGTTTCTTTTATAAAAGAAATCATGCATTATTTAAGGTTATGTATCTGATTTATTTCATTTAATATACGGTCTCAAGATGTATCCATTTTTCTACAAACTGCTCTAGGTTATCCTTCTATATAGCACAGTAGTACTCCAGCAGGTATAAATACTATCTTTTCTTTATTCATCCATTGTTGACAAACATCTAGTGCTTCCAAGATTTAGCTGTTATAAATTGTGATGCTATAAACATAGGCATGCATGTATCAGCGTAATATAATGTTTAAAATCTTTTAGGGAGATACCAAGAAAAGGAATAGTTGGGTCAAATGGAATACTTAGTTTCATTTTTGAGGATTCTCCATACTGATTTTCATAATAATTGTACTAGTTTATATTTCCTTTAACAATGTAGAAAGGTTCATTGTTTTCCCCTGCAGCCTTGCTAGTATGTTATGTTTTGATCCTCAATTTGAGACAGTCTTTCTGGATTAAGATCAAATCTCAGGGTTATTTTGACCTACATTTCCTTAATAACCAGAAATACTGTAGATTTTTCCAAGTATTTATTGATCATTTATTCTTCTTCTGAGAAGTGTCTATTCATTTCAGTAGCTCATTCTTTGATTCTTTTACTTTGGTAGTCTAATTCTTTTGAGTTCTTTATATTTTCTGGATATTAGTCTTCTGGCTGAGGAATGGCTAGAAAAATTATTTTAACATTCTGTAGTTTGTCCCTTCAGTCTACTGGTCATTCCCTTTGCTGTGTAGAAGCTTTTTAATTTGATGTGGTTCCATTTGTTGATTGTTGATGTTATTTCTTGTGCACTTGGTGTTCTGTCCAGAAATTCCTTGTCTACACCTGTCTCCAAGAGTTTTGCCTATTTTCTCTTTCAAGAGATTGAATGTTTCTGTCTGAACATTTATGCATTTGATCCATTTTGATTTTACTTTAGTACATGGTGAGAGAGATAGGTCTAAATTTAGACTTCTATGTGTAGATAGCCAGTTTTCCCAGCATCATTTTTTGAAGAGATTATCTTTCCTTTAGTTATGTTTTTTGGCTCCTTTGTCAAAGATGAGGTGGTTGATTTGCTTGGGGTTCTTTCTGCATCCTCTCTCTCATTCCATAGCTCAATATACTTCTGATTTTGTCTGGGAGGACGTTTCCAGAAATGAATAGTTGAATTCATGGACTGAGTAGAGGAGACTGGCCTGAATCTCAGCATCATTCAAGCTGCCAAAACTTGGAATAGCACAGAACAGAGATAGTTGACTTCGCTCTCTGCCTGGATGCTTGTGTACAGGTTGCTATCAGTCTTCTCCCACCCTGTGTTGGAACTTGTGCCATCAGCTCTCCTGACTCAGGCTTTTCAGGTTAAACTTGAGAAACAACATGTGTTCTTCTATCTCTGAAGCTTATAGATAAGACCATGGGTATTCTCAAGTCCTTTAATTGCACAAACACCCTCATATAGTAAAATTGTTAATTTTTTTTCTGGAGAATTCCAATATAACAAAAAGTTGGGGACACACAAATCCATCTCTTACCTCTGAAACACCCAACAATCCAATTGTAGTTCCTGAACTTTGCAATACTGACAGAAGAGGGTGCCATTGAACTAGGAATCTTGTTCCAATTTTCTCAGTCATCTCCGAAACATGATTAGATCATTCATTTTGTTCTAGCCATTCTACTACTATGTAGTGGTATCTCACAGAAATTGCAGTTTGCACTTATTTAATAGCTAATGTCATAGCCTTTCAATGCTGATTTGTCATTCATATATTCTTTGATGAGCTTCTGTTAGATTTTTGCTCATTTTAATTTAATTTTTTGTCATAACAGGTTTTTTGATACCCTTTTAAAAATGCTTTTTTATTTTTGTATTTCAGAGTTCTTTATATTCTATCTATGAGTCTTTTTACCAAGCATGCAACCTGAAAACATTTTCTTCCAATCTATGGCTTATATTTTTTAATAGTGTCTTTTGAAGAGTCAAAGTTCTTCATTTTGATAAAACTCAATTTTTAAGAGTCATGCATCATATTTTCATGTCATTTCTAAAATTCTTTGCTAATGTTCCTTGTCAAATATACAGTATTAATTAAGTCCACAATATTTTGTTATTCTTTTAACATATGTAGACCTGCAGTGATGTTACTTCTCTATTTATTTGGAATTGGTAATTTATGTTTTCTATCTTTTTGTTTCTCATCAGTCTGATAGAGATGTATAATTTTTTGCATTTTTTCAAGGAACTCTATGATAGTGTGACACTGAATTTACAACTAACCTTTCCTTGTAGTAAGTCATTCTAGATATATTCACACATGCTTTTATCCAGTCAACAGACATTTAGTGAAAACCTATTGTGAATAGTGAGGTCACTCTCCTCTGCACTGAGATACATTGGCAGTTGAAATGGTGGAGAAGTGCCTCTGGCTTCATAGAATCGAAACGTGTACAAGACACACAGATAATAAATGAAATAAATAATTAAAATGTACAGATATTACTGATAAGATAAAAAATAAAGCAAGGAGAGGGCAGAGATTTAGTTCAGTGGTCCTGGTGCCTACCTTGCAAGCACAAGATCCTCAGTTCCATCCCCAGTACCAAATAAATAAAGTAAGGAAAAAATACTTGGAATGTTAGAGGTTTGGATTTTACCTTTAAATAACATTCAAGGAAGGTCTTAATGAGATGGCAACTTTTAAGTAAAGGTCTCAACAAAATTGGGGGTACATAGTCAGACTAGACATCAGAGCAAGAGCTTCTAAAGAGAGGGCAGAAGTACTAAAACACAAGTATGATTGGTTGAAAGGAAGAGCAAGAAGGTCCATGGGACAAATGTCTAGTGTGAAGTGGAAGCTTAAGAAAGTCAGCACAGGGTCAGACTGTGGTGGACCTAAAAGGTCATAATATCTGGAAAAAATGAATTGGACTACAGTGTTAGGAGAACTGCTCAGATCCTGGATAAATTGTGAAGTGAAGTTCAAGATTTGGACCCAGAGGCAGGCCCTGGGACTGTAGTTTAGTGGTAGAGCACTTGAGCAGCATACATAAGTGCTAGTTGTAAATAACAACTAGTAATAGCCCCTAGTACTGTAAATAAAAAGCAAACTACAAAGGTTGATTTTCTGCAAAAGGGACTTTTTTTTCTAACTAGAAAATAAGAGCCACTAACTGATGTGGGCAGCACAGTAAGAGAAACATGTTTTGAAGAAAAAAATCATAGTTTCCCCAAGTTCTTTATTCACTTTATTATTATGTTATTTTCAAAGCTATTAAGAAAGAGGATAAATACTCTACTCATTTAAAATAAAGAAATGGTCAAATATTTTATAAACTAGAAGAGCCTTTAGAAGCCAGGAAGCAAAAGATTCAAAATGGTAAATGATGTTTTTCTTTGAGTCAAGTTGATCACAAGTGTTTGGCTTATTCATTTGGTAGGTGGCATTGCAACACCCCATGAGCAGGCCGACTTGTGTTTTATGTCACACCTCTAGGATTCAGCTAATGGTTGAAGACTCTCCAATCAAACAACCTTTAAGCATAGGCAAATTCTACTTTAATTTGGTTACAACCTAAATGGAAATATGTTTAACCACACCTTTGTGATTGTCTGAGGAAAATGTTATTCCTTAAATTTGATCTTCATTATAAAAGTTATAGGATTACAAAGTAATGACTTCTAAAAAATTTTTATTTAGGGTCTTGGAATAAAAATATGTCAACAGTTCAAAGTTATAAATATCTGTTAACATGAGGCAAATTATTTGAGCCCCAGTTTCTTCATATTAAAAGCAACTGTATAATTAAACATAATTTTGACACATCCCTTTCCCTACTAAACTTAATGCAGATACTCGAAAAATGACTATTTCTATATGCCAACTTTCAGTTTTATACATGGTTCAACTATTATTATTTTAGTGGGTAAAATTTATTATTTTAGTGGTCTTTGATGTATTCCATGCATGCTAAAACTTAAACTCCAAGCTTGCTATTTTCCTTCCCCTTGGCATGGCACAGCATAAGTAAACATTAATTGTCCAACCAGATCATGGATGAGGCCAACACACAGGGAAAAAGGTAGTTACCCATGTCTAGGCAGCTTCACTGAGAAGCAGACTTTAACTAAAGAGGTCTCTAAACTAGCAATAAAGCTTTCCATTATAATCAGCCCATAAGCCTCAGCTCAACAAATAATAGAAACATAAAAATGCAAGGCAACAAAATGCCTCTAAGGTGTTCAACTCTCCCAAAGTTGATTCATGTGGTATAAAAGGGGGGAAAATTAAAAGTAATATAGCTGAGTTTTGCAAAACAATAACAGATGAATAAACAATAACAGATAAATACACATGTGAATAAGGAGCTTGGTGAGCTCAGAAAAGATATAAACAGATGATGGGCCTAATAGACAAAATGATCAGCAAGTTGACAGAAAACACTAACAAAAAGCTATATGAGCTGAACAAAATAATACAAAACATAAATGACCAGCCTGGAGAAGAATTTGAGGGCATACAAGTCAGTAAACAGAAATTCAGGAGTTTAGCATTTCCATCCAGAGTATGAGCATAAAAAGTGAGAATCAGAGTTTCAGAACTAAAGTCAGTGCTATTTTTGGTGACCAACAAGAGATACCTTAAAAACAAACAAAAAATAATATTAAAAATAGATCGATCAGATTAATTGGAACTAGTGAAAACCTTAAGACAGCACAAATAGCGTTAAAAAACCCATTTACTGCTGGGTGTGGTGGCTTATGCCTGTAATCCCAGCACTCGGGAGGCAGAGGCAGGAGGATTGCTGAGTTCAAGGCTTGCCTGGGCTACATAGTGAGCTGAGGGCCAGCCTGAACTACAAAGCGAGACCCTGTCTTAAAAAAAAAAAATCTAAATCCAAAGCTAGTACAAGGAAGGAAATTGTAAAGATTAGTGCAGAAATCAATGAAATTGAGACTAAAAAAAGAAAGACAAAATAAAATAGTTGATTTTTGAAAGAATAAACAAAATAGGTAAATTCTTAGTCAATCACAAAGAAATAAATGATCCAAATCAGTGAATACAGAAATGAAAATGGGAGGAGCTATTGAAATTCAGATTACTAGCAACTACTTCACAAACCTATACCTCAATAAACTGGAGAGTTCTAGATTATTGGGCTCATATGATCTATCAAAAATAGACAAAGCAGGTATAAAAAAATCTGAATACTTCAATAACTGAGAAAGAAATTGAATAGTAAAAGTTCTACCAGTTAATAAAACCAAGAAAAGCACAGATCTAGATTGATTCATGGCTTCATTTTGTCCCTAATTATTCTATCTAGGCTACCCACCTTTTTTTTTTTTTTTGAGACAGGGTCTCATTTTTGTAGTTCAGGCTGGCTCTGAGCTCACTATGTAGTCCAGGCAAGCCTCGAACTCAGCAATCCTCCTGTCTCTGCCTCCTGAGTGCTGGGATAACAGGCGTGAGCCACCATGCCCGGCACTGTGGTATGTGGTATTGATTGCTGGTGGGTGTGAGTCACCATGCCCAGCATTGTATGTTGTTACTAGGGATCAAACTCAGGACCTTGCGCTTGTGAGGCAGGCGCCGGAACCTCTGAGCTAACCCTCCAGCCCAAGGCTACCCAACTTTTGAGTGGTGCTATCTGTACCCAGGGTTGGAAACCCTTAATCCAGGCAGCATGTTCTTAATTGCCTCACACACAGTAATTCAGCCACTGATAAAATTCCCCACCTATGACCATATGAGGGTTTGTGAGGACATCTAGATACAAGTGTTGACACTAGAATTACCCTGATTCCAAAACCAGACCAAGATCCAACCAAAAAAGTAAACTACAAGTCTGTCTCTTTAATAAAAATAAATTCTAAATTTTTCAACAAGATATTGGGAATCAGAATGCAACAAACCATCAAAAAGAACATACGTCATGACCAAGTAGGTTGCATCCCAGGGATACAAAGATGCTTCAACACATGCAAAGCAATAAATGTCATATGTTCATCAACAGATAAAGGCGGAAAGAAAAAGTGGTATTTATATTCATTGGGGTAGTACTCTATCATGGAGAAGAATAAAGTTGAATCATTTGTAAGGGTATCAATGCATCATGAGACAATAAAGTACAATAGACAAGACACAGAAGGTTAAATATAATATAGTTTCCTTTGTATGACAACCTACCATCCAATAAAAAAGCAAATAAAGGACAGAAAATGTGAAATTAGGGAAATAGATTTTTTGTATAGGGAGGGGTTAAAAAGATGAACAGAGTGGGGTAAAGAGAGAGGCAGGGATTGAATAAAGAATTAAGATGTGTCATTTCCATATACCTATTCCCTATAAGAATTGTAATCATTACATGTTGGAAACTATGTAGTAAAAAATAAAAACTGAAAAAAATTTAACATTCATTCAGTGATGAATGGGAATGATAAAGAATTGCAAGGTAGTTGCCTAAAGGAAATACAAACTTTGTGTGGAGTTCTTCATTTTAAATTTCCCAGAATAATAATGTAACACAGTTAATAAAAGGTGCTTTGAGTTATATGTCTATAGACTAAAGTGACTCAATTTTACCACAAAGGAAAGAGTCAGATATGAATAACTTCTTTGTAGGAAACTAGAAACTTGTTTTCTGTTAATGTGCTACCAAACCATTCAGGTATTAGCCAAATAGGTTTGTGTTGTGTTGTACTGCAATGGCAATGTTTTAAAAACAACACATTGGCCATAAACCTGAAAGGCAGATATAGTTGAAGAGGAAGAAGCCATACCTTATCCATATCAACATCATCAGTTACTGCTCACAGCAGGCTTATCACAATACATATCATTCAATGGAGTTTTTTGCTTTTGTAAAGTTGGTTTTAAAAAGTACAAAAGAAAGGATGAACAAAACAGTGATTGTTAACCTTACTCTAATGCACAACATGGGGTTGTCCAAGAGTAGGTTTTGCCTCTGAGGAATGTGCTTCATTCTGCTTTGGGGATAAAGCAGAGAACAGCAGGTGCAAGGTCTGGGAAACCCACAGGGCACTCCTAGGACTCACAGTGAGTTGCTAAAATACACAGAGGCTTATTTAATGCTCAGGAAATCTGGGTCCATATGACAGACCAGACCCTGATCTGCTTGTCAGGTTTTAGGAGGCTTCCTTCAACAATGGCAATATGCCTCCTAATTCTGTGTGTTTGTGCTAAGAACATTTGTTTTTGCAAAACAAATCTTGTTTTTCTTTAGGGAACACAAATATGGAAAAGTTATAAAAAATAAAATTTTTAGTACACAAGCCATGTTGTTATTACTTGTTGGGGTTCGCTGTAAGAGAGCAATTCAAACAGACACAGTTAATGATTTAATTCTTAGATGGGAAAGGATAGGTAAATGGTGTTACTCTTAAGATTAATTTTGACACTGGAGTTCGCTTCAGCATACATGTTTCATGGTAAAAGTAAGATTTTTAAAAAGAAATGAGATATCTGGAAGCCTAACTTATAAGATTGATTTATCACTTATTAGTATAAATTTAATGTGTCATTAACTTGGTATCATGCTAAGGGTATAAGTGGGTATTTCCAAATAAAAACACTAAAAGTATTGAAACTCTCCTACCAGTCCTGTGATATAGGAACATTATATTCATTTTTCAAGAAGCTAGGCAGTCAACAAGTAGCCAGAGCAAAACTTGAAATCATATGGATACAAAAAAATCAAATCAGTACTAATACAGTACAGATGGGGACCTCAGTACCCCACGATCACAAATAGATGGATCAACTGGACAAAAAAATCAATAAGGAAATACAGGAACAGCACCAAACTTGAACAAATGGATTTAATAGATGCCTATAGAGTATTTTGCCCCAGAAAATCAGAATACACATTGTTTTCAGCTGTCATTTTAAAAAAATAGACAACATATTAGTTCATAAAACATGTTTAAGTAAACACAAAGAAATAGAAGTTATTCCTCATATATTGTTAGACCAGGAGCAATGAAATTAGAGATCAATAGCAGAAGAAGCTATAAGAACTTCACAAATACATGGAAATTGAAAAACACCGTCCTGAACAACCAATTCAAAATTAAGGAAATTAAAGAAGAAGTTAGAGAGTTTCTTCAACTAAATGATAAAACTAGTACAATATACAAAGATTTATGGGGCAAAATAAAAGCAGTTTAAGGGAAATTCTTAGTGAATACCCATACTAGGAAAATGGAGTGAGCTCAAATAAACAACCTAATGCTGAACCTCAAGCTTCTAGAAAAAGAAGACCAAGACAAATCCAAGGCTTGGACAAGGGAGGAAACTGAAAGCATAATTAAAAACTTAGCAACAAAGAAAAGTACTGGTCTTAATGATTTACTGATCAATTCTACAAGAAATGTAGGAAAAAGCTAATGCCATTGCTTCTCAAATTCTTTAATGAAATTGAAAGGAATGCAATACTCCCAAATGCATGTGCTGAAGTAGCCATTACCTTGATTCTAAAAACAGAGAAAGACTGAATCACTTGATCTTAGCCAAAAGGCCGAGAAGGGATAGAGAAAGACTGAATCAAAAAGAGAACTACAGGCCAGTTTTCCCTCAGTAACATGAATGTAAAAATCCTCAATAAGATACTGGCAAACAGAATACAGAGGATCATCAAGGAGATCATACAGCTTGACCAAACTGGATTCATTCTAGGGATGCAAGGATGGTTTACATAAATCAATAAATGTAATACACTATAGTAACAGAGTCAAGGACAAAAACCATGTTATTGTCTCAATTGATGCAGGAAAAGCATTAGACAAAATTGAACACCCATTCATAAAACCCTACAAAAATTGGAATAGATGGTTTCTATCTAAACCTGATAAAATTAATTCAACTTTTGCAAGCATATTTGTATGAGAAAGGGAAATAAATGCATAATGAAGGGTGACAATAAAAGAATGGCATGTTTTAACAGTGGTGTCACAATTCCTTTCACAATAGCATGCAAAAAAATGAAATAACTACTAATCTATCTAACGTGGTGCTTTTGGCTATGCTAAACATTAGTCTTTTCCCCTTAAAGTGCTTATTTGATTTAATGTTTAATTGGCACATAGTCATTGCACATATTTATGCAGTAGAACGTGCTATTTCAATACGTTTTATATTTAACGTGTAATGATCAAATAAGGGTAATTAGCACATCCATCACCTCAAGCATTTCTCATTTTTGCAGTGAGAACATTAAAAATTCCTCTTGCAGCCGGGCATGGTGGCTCATGCCTGTAATCCCAGCACTCTGGAGGCAGAGACAGAATTGCTGAGTTCGAGGCTTGCCTGGGCTACATAGTGAGCTCAAGGTCAGCCTGAACTACAAAGCGAGACCCTGTCTCAAACAAAACAAAAATTCCTCTTGTAGCTATTTTATGTTTGACACGTTATTAACTTCAGTTACTCTGTTATTCTGTAGAGGCAGTAGAACTTCTCCCTTCCTAACTGTAATATCATACTCATTAGCCAGCCTGTCCCCATTTCTCTTCCCTACTACTGTCTCAGTAATATCCTGTTCTCTGCTTATATGACTGTTTAACTCCCACATATGCTGGGGAACATGTGTTGTCTTTCTGTGCTTGGTTTATATCCCTTAACATAATAGCCTAAAGGCTACTGTGTTGCCAAACAATAACAGTATTATTTTTCTCTTCTGTGGTTGAATTCCATTTTCTTTATCTGTTCATCAGTTCCTGGATACTTACATAGATTTCATTTGTTGGCTAATGTGAATAATGCTGAAATAAATATGAGAGCGCAGATGTCTGTTATGCACACTGACTTCAGTTGCTTTGGCTATGTATCCCTAGTGGAACTACTGGATCAGATGGTAGATCTATTGTTAATTTTTTGAAGCATCACTGTTCAGTTTTCTGTAATAGCTATACTAATTTACATTCCCTCTAATGGTGTTTAAGTGTTCCCCTTCCTCTGTATCTTCATCAACAAGTTTTATTCTTGGTCTTTTCAATAGTAACCATTCTAACTGGGGTGAGAAGATACCTCATTGTAGGTTCGATTTAAATATCCATGATGTGGGTGACATTGAGGATTTTTGCCTATAACTTCTGACCATTCACACAGAGAACTGTCCAAGTCATTTGTCTTATATCATATTCTTGAACAATCATGATAAAAAACACTTTAAGTTCATAATAAGTAAGATATAGAATTACCTTAAGTTGAATAACAAAAAGCACAATTGCATAATAACCCAAAAAATAGGTTTAATGCACCACCCCATCTTTACATTAAGGAATTTGAGGCTCAGAGGAATAGCACAGATAATAAATTGATGGTTCAGGATTTCTGATTTGTCAGGCCTTTCTTCAAAGCTGTGTTCCTCTAAGTATGTGTCAAGGATTCCAATACTGTTTTAAATCCAGATCCCTAAGGTCTTAGCTCTCAGTTCCCCTAAATTTGTCTTTCCTTATTCTCTGCTCAGCACTTGGAATTATACAAATTCATATATCTCAGAAAAAAATGCTGTGTACTAGTAATCCAACATCCAAGTTCAGAAACTCAAATATCTAAAGTTGGAATCCTGAGATCTTAAGATAATAACCTAAATCCTCACCTTTCCCCTATAAGATGCAAGTGCTAAGTGATCAACTGTGAACAGAAATGGAGGTCTAGAGTCTAACCCTGAATGCTAGGCCTTCAGTTAAACTGAACCAGGAACCAGAAATTCCCTTGAGGGAGGAAACTCTTGCATGTTTTAACATAAGGGATTTTGTTTTACTGTATCTGAATTGTAGTTTCTTATCTACCTAATTAATTACAAATATGTGGGCAAAACTAAGTGCACCCTACTTTTATTTTCTGAAAATTTTTATAATATAAGGGAATTTTCCATTTCTTTCTAGACCACTGATTTATGCAAGCATGGTTTTCTCTGATTGGAAGATTGCTATTGCTTATTCCTTCTCTCTGCTAACTGCCTTCTTCTGAGATTAAGTGATATTTCACCACAAGTCTTTCCTTATCTCCTGAACTGGACTGAAAACTGCTTGTTATTCATTTATCTATCATACCTCTTTTCCCCTTTGAAAACATTCATTGTCCTATGACTTTCTGTTAACTTCTCTCTTTTCCAAATATAATGTCTCTGCCTGCTGCATCTCTGTCATGAACCATCATGAACATGTTTCTGTAGTACTGTTACCTCTGGGAATCGCCGGCTACAGCTTGGACTCCTCACAACCATTTCGAATGCATGTGACATCAGATTACCCTTTTCATCACTCAAAATCTGAGTCACTCATTTAAGCTGCATATGAATATCATCTTAAAATTCAGATGGATGAATCTTAGTTATGGTCTCATTTTTTAAGACAATGGTCTGTCTCAAATTAAATGTGGATGTCTCTCCCGGTAGATAGCTTGTAAAAAGGAAAACTAAGCTCAGAATGGTAAGAAATGATGAAACATCAGTGACTCATAATAAAAATGCACTTACATTTTCTTTGTGCACGTGCTTTCATCAGTAATTTCTGAAGGCACATATCTGGCAAAGTGAGACTCACTTGCTGAGCTGTTCTGGGTGTTGTCAGTTTGACCTTTCCTCTCTACCCTTTGCACAGTGCCCTCTCCCTGAGGTCACAGCATCAGTGCGCACCTCTGTAAAATGTATCAGTGGATAATTTTTTCCCCAGGTTTTGGGCTGAGTTTAGTCTTTAGGGGTTACTGTAGGATATTAGAGGCCTGACGAGTGAGACC
Organism: Thryonomys swinderianus; assembly: GCA_004025085.1. Lineage (NCBI taxonomy): Eukaryota > Metazoa > Chordata > Mammalia > Rodentia > Thryonomyidae > Thryonomys > Thryonomys swinderianus. The sequence goes on from PVIC010018125.1 coordinate 25,066, forward strand.
AGTGTGCCTGCCTCTTTCTTGAGGGTGGACTGTTTCTGTTTAGAAGTTCAGAGCTTTGGTCAAGTGGCCCTTGCCTTATGGTAACCTTGCTTAACCTTGGGTAACCATTCCCTCCTTCTCTCCCTTTAGATCTAAACCTACATTTTCCTAAACATGGACACTTCTTGGTGCCAAGTTGGAATTTCCTAGTTTGACCCCCACACTCTGAGAGTTCCTTCATGAAACCTCACTTTATCCATTCGAAGTACACTTTCTTTCCCTTCCCAGAATCTGTCTTATACAGAGGTTATTTGTGGAATGGGAAAACATGCTTGTGAAATACACAGGACTAAGACAGTTGTTGATAATAGAAGCAAAGCGTTTATACATCTTCCTTTAATGGAATAATTACAATACATTTTCCTGTATTACATAAACTTTTTAATATTTCCAAGAGTGCTCTATCAAAATAGATCAAAATAAATGCCTGTGCCCAGAGCTCTACTAAAGAGCATTTCAAAGAAGGAAAACATGACACATGAAATAAGTTAAACTATAAACTGGAGGCTAAAAGGAAGGATGACATTTCAGATGTAGTTGTTTTATAAAAAGCCAAGTTTCTATAACCACACCATTATTTACTTGTGTTTTCATTCTCTCACATTTTGATTTCTAATTTATACAAACATGATGTTGACTGATGATAAAAATAAGCAAAGTAAAAATACATAACATGCTCAAGATACTCTTTGTCACACTTTCCCTGGCTGCAAACCAAAAATGACAAACAGATCAGGCTCCCGTCGTCTCACTGAGGCATATTAAGGCAGGATGTGATGCAGTGTGCCTGATCCATTGGAAGGTTTGGATCTAATGCAGTGAGAAGAGTTCAAGGGAAAAATCGAAGTTGACTGAATCAGAATGAAGAATTCACTATGTAGAAAACTACCTGGATGTTAGAGAGATTTGGCAGTGCAGTGAAGAGGGTTGCTCATGCATTTTGTGTGATGTGAAGGACAGGCTTGGCTAGCAAGGCAGGTGCGAAAACACTAGTTTTTCCTCTGAGGATAAGAAAATCTGAATAATGTCTTTAAAATATATCTTTCAAATTCCTTGTTCCCTACTGAGCTTGCTACTTATTTGAAATGAATATGAAATATTATATATACCAGGATATACTCTGGGTCAGTCTTTATTCTTTAATTGTTTGTAAACTTGTACATTATAGTGATTTGCTGTTGCATTAATAGGGAACAAAAAACCCTATGTACTTTATTCCTTTGGAGAAGGGATTCAAACATTTGGCACTTGTATACTGAGCACTTGCAACGTGCCACTGTGTTAAGAGTAGGTGAATTCAGCAGCAAGCATAATAAAATAAGCCTTGCTCTTATAGGACTAAGGAAAAGCATTGAGATCCTTTACTGTTTCAGCTTCTGAGGGGGCCACAGATTAAGCAGGCAGTGTGAAAACAGAATCAGTCTTATAAAATTAGAATTAGGGCTGGGGATTTAGCTCAAGTGGTACCGCACCTAACCTGGATGCACGAGGGCCAGAGTTCAATCCCTGGTACAAAAAAAAAAAAAAAAAAAAAAGAATAAAATACTTCATCCCGGTAAAGTGGTCTATAAATTTGCTGGTTGTACTGATTATTAATCTCTAAATACTCAAGTGCAGTTTTCCTTCTGGATAATTTTGCATATGATAAAATGCAAAATTTTGATATTTCTTTTATTTCTACTTTCCTAGGATGAATCAACAAACTCTACTTTCTGTGCCTCACTTTTATAACCCCTTTGTTTTAGTGGAATTGAGCTTTAATTCAAGTATCGGGAAGAATTTTTAAAGCACATAGTGAAAGAGGCTGGGTGTTTAATACGGAATTTAATTGGCATAACAGCAGTTCCATTTGATAAAAGTGCTGCATATTTGAACAGGAAGTAGAGAAAATTGCCACATATACTCTAGACTTATGCACACAGTCCATTCTCTTCAGAAGCTTATTTGTGTGGTTGGCTTTTCAAAAGAGATGGATTATTCTGTGTTTCACTCTCTGGGTCAACGGGCACAGTTTTACCAGGGAAAAGAATGAGAAGAGTGAGGTATGTACAGACTTGATTGTTACGGCCTAATTGATAGTTGAATGTCATGAGCAGTGGCTCACTGCATTCTTTCCTAGAACTGATATTTATTACAATGGCACAAAATTTTAAAATACCGACATGAAAGTGTGTGTTATTAAAGTTTTAACCATGTCAAGTGTAGCAAAATGAAGAAAATTTCTTAAATATTTTTCTTAAATGTAACAACTTCATAAATTGCCCTTGGCAGAAATAAAAATACCTGTTTTGTTGACAACATGCTGTCTAAATTGTTCCTCTTCTTAATAGATTGTTTTTCCAGGTGATATATGCTGTTAACACACAGTTCTACAGCATGGCTTTTTATAAAATCCATTTGTAGAGAGGTAATATAATCTACTAGCATCTTTCTTGAAATATTCAAATATTTATTTAATGATTCACTTTACATATTTTATTTTGGATTTGAAAGTCGAGGATTAAGCAATAGCACTTGCAATAAAAAAAAATACACAGGTCTTTTGTTGCTTCTCTGGAGAACAGTTAAGAAAGAACCAGAGAGCAGCAAAGAATGGATTTTGTCCCATCAATACAAAGGCAGCAGCTTTCACTTTATGTCACTACTCTTTACAAATAGGTCTGAATTTCACTAATTTTATTGTATATACATTTGTTCTAGTTCCAGAACACTAGAAAATGATTAGGTAAACATTCTGAATTTAATAAAAATGTGTCTGAAATTTATATCATTTCACTGGATTGATATTTATGCCATAACAATTAAGAAGGGCGATGTTTTAAAATGAAAACTTTTTTAAAAAAATAAAAATGTGTCTTTGCTGTTCCTTCAACAGGATGATTTCTGCATAGGAAAGCCATAGATATGAAAGCCACAGTAGTTTAGAAGGGAAGAGGCTGTGTCCTCAGGATTATGGCTTGCCAAGATACTTGCCATTTTATCAATAAATGGGCATTAAGGATATCATAATGCAGGTTTATTCTAGTTCACTGTAAACTTAAAAGTAGCACCTGAATAAATAGAATTGTAGATACTAGATTAAAACTAAGACATGAATAAAGTGACTACTAATAATTTTTCTCTTTACAAAGACAAAAGTCTCTTGCATCAGTTTCATCACATTTTTTATGGATCTTTGAATTGAATAACAAATGAAAAATGATAAAGTCCAAGTGGCTTCTTGTTCTCTTAAGTGCATAGTTCTGTGGTTGTAACCACAATTTGATTTTAAGTGCTTGTCAAATTCATAACTTCAATTGAGTTTAAAAGCAATCTTTGAGATAGACTAGAATGATTATTTTCCCATTTTAATGGATGAAAAAGAACAAAAAACAGACTTGGTTCTTGATGTTTTTGGAGCTTGTCTCTTTTTAATAATGCATTTATTTTTTATTCATATAAAACTTTTTTGCAAATTTCCACTGTTAATCCTTTTTTCTTTGTAGTGCTGGTGATTAAACCCAAAGCCTTAAACATGTGAGAGAAATGTCCACTGAGCTACACCCCAGCCTGTGCTCTCAGTACTTTCATTGCATTACCAGAAAACCCATGTTCCTAGCTTGCCTCTCCCTTAATTTTACTTTTTTCTTCTATTTCAAATATTCTCCATATTCAGCTAACACCTCTTTTCCCCTCTAATCTCTGAAGTTTCTCTTTCCTCCAAGAGAAGCTACATAAAATAATAAATAGAGAATAGAGTAAAAGGCTAAAGTAGTTATTAGAAGGCAAAAAATTGGCAGAGAAAGGGAGGGAGCCTAAGAATTTCAGAAGAAAGATGATGGCTGATTGCTAAGGTAACAGACCTGGGTGACTTCCTGTCTTTTTTACTTTCTCTGTCCTGTTAACTCAGAAATACTACTGCTCCCCCAGAAACTCTCCTTTGTCTAAAGATCATCTTTTGCCAAATCAATTTTTGCTTCAGTCCAGTTCTACTAAAAGAAGACTCTACTCATTTAGAAAAACATTGAAATATTTCTTTTAAAAGTGGAAGAGTATCCATTAAAGATCATTACCTATATGAAGGAAAAATCTTATATAAAAAACAGAGAACAAAGTAAACCGATATGAAAAAGTAACTAGGAGCTGTTCTTTCTGTAGTCTGGATCACTAATGTCCCAGGAAGATAAGAAAAGATTATTACACCATTGAATGAAGAAAAATGTTCTATAAAGAAACATTTTAAGAAAGAAAAAGATATTCTTAAAAATCATGACTATAAGACCAGAAAAGTGACTATAGTTATATTAAAAGATAAGATTGAAGATATCTGTTGGAATATAATGCAAAAAGATAAATTACTGGTAACAAGAGAGACAGGTAAGAAAATTAAATGACAATTAAAGAATGTCCAGTATCCAAAAGGAGTTTAAGAAATAGAACCCTGAAAACAGGAAATAAAATTATCTGACAATTGAGGCCAAGACATATTTTCCCCTGAGACTAAAAGAGTTTAACAAGTGCCCAGCATTATGGAGGAAAAACAAGTCCTTCCAATAATCATTTTTGAAGGGCCAAAAAAGATGATGCTCATAATCAAAACTATCAGACTTTTAATAATAGTTATAAAAACTAGAATCTAACCAAGCAAGACCATCAGAATTATTAACCTAGAATTCTTTACTCAGCCAAACTATCAAGTTTCAGTATGGGATAAATCACTTTAGACATAGTTAATCTTAAAAAAATTACCTTCCGTAGACACATTCTTAGTCAGCTATAGAAGTGTTGCACTATAACAAGAAAGTAAACTAATAAAGGATAAGATCAGGAATACAGAAAACAAAGAATACAACATAAAAGTAAAACAACTATAATCCTTGGGATGGGAGGGAAAGGTGGATTCAGAGGCAACACAAATTTATGAAGTCTAGAAAACAACTTATCAGTATCAACAGATTAGAATGGCATAGAAATGATTCTTCAAGAAGCTAAAATTATTAAACAAGGATGGGGAAAGAGAGAGGAAGAACAGGTATAAAGGTGAGTAATGGGGAGAATGAGTATGATCAAAATGCCTTAAATACATTGAAATGCCCTTATAATCATGTGGAACTAGAGGAGGATGAGTAGGGGTGATGAAAGAAATGATTAAATATGTTTTGTGCACATAAAAATTTGCTGAACTGAAACCCATTAGTCTGTGGTATTAATATGCACAATGAAAGATGTGGGGAAAGTAAACTAAAATTGACAGGAAGTCACATGGTATACTGAATGTAATACAATATGATTTATATTGAAGGAGATGACAGCTTGGTTGAATTAGTCATATATGTGCAGAGCATTAAACAAATGAAGATACTTTTAACTACTGGACTTTAGGTGATAGGGAGGGAAGCTGGACCAGAAAAGATACCGTAGTCTACTGCTTGTCTCAATTTTGACAAGCATTTGCATTGTTATACTGTTAACAGTAAATAGGTGGTAAGGAAAGTCATGATATAAGTAGTTTGAAATTATGAGGGACTGTGCAGTGAATTTGGGCACACACATGTGGATGTATGTGAGAAATGAATGTAGAGGTAGGTATGTGAAAATGAGTCAAACGTTCACCCTTCATTATGGGATGTCCATAGGAAATGCCAAATCTGAAAAATCAAGAAATACCAACACAATCATGTTATACATACAACTTTAAATTATAAAATATAGCTGAAATAGTTGAATTAAAATTTATTGCCTCAGGTCAGAGGGAAGAAAAAACAGAGGACAAAGTCCATTTTTTGGTAACATTTAATAGAGAACTTAAAATGTGTATTTATTACTTTGATAAAATTAAACTGGAATAAAAACCAAAATAACTTTCCAGAAAAAGCAATTACAAAAATAATTCCTTTGTTACTGTGCTAAATTACAAACACATTATCTAAAGATCCAATTTAGAAAATATTACTATAATATATTGCTGTTGGCCCTTCATTTCACTTTTTAAATTCACATAAAATATCAGTTTTGTTGGCTTTGAAGATCTCTGACAGCGACAGCAATTACAGGTGAATGATAATCTATGAAAAATATTTGTGAATATGGCAGCATACTCCAAATTCCTTAGAGAAGTAGAATCTGTCTGTGAGTTGCTGAAATTTTATTAAGTACTTTTCTGTTGATGGCATCACCCTGCCACCTACAACACTGCCTAGAGATTTGATGGATAAGACGTAGAAGAAGGAACCATTATATTCTCTAGACCAGGCAGTACTGGAGAGGAAGATGATTTATGGTGTCTATGGATGCCATTCAAGACTTCATATAGGAAGCACGTGAAAGCCTTTAAAGGAGTGCAACATTTGGAATATTTACAGAGCAAGGAAACAACACTCACTGTCATGGCTTTGTCTTTCTTCACAGCCTCCTTTTTTTTTTTTTTTTTTTTTTTTTTGAGACAGGGTCTCGCTTTGTAGTTCAGGCTGGCCCTGAGCTCACTATGTAGTCCAGGCAAGCTTGGAACTCAGCAATCCTCCTGACTCTGCCTCCCAAGTGCTGGGATTACAGGCATGAGCCACCACGCCCGGCTCACAGCCTCCTTTTAACCTGGCCCTCCCTCACTGGTTTCTGCAAAAACTTGTCCAGCTCAGGATTTCCCCCTAGTGAGAGTGAAAAGACTTAAATCTTTTTTTATTGAATTCTTTATTGGTACAATTTATATACATCTCAAAATCACATATAACATTGGGAAATTTGTACCAGTATATGCCACAAGTTAATTCTCATTTTTACCCATATCCCTACCCACTCCCCCCTCCTCCCCCCTTTATACATGCTCTTTTATTTTCTTTCTGTATCATATTTATTCCTTCCCCTCATC
>PVIC010018126.1:0-31945 GCA_004025085.1 Thryonomys swinderianus
AAAAAAAAAAAAAAAAAAGAATGATAAGTTTGAGTCATTTATACTCAAATGGACATACCTTCAGGACGTACGCATAAGTGAAATAAATAGGTCACACATGTGTAAATATCATCTGTTTTCTGGTATGAGAAATTGAAGGTGTTAATAAGTTCTAGAATGTATGATGGACATTGTGAAATAGAAAATATGCAAAGGGAAATATGGTGGAGGTGTGAGTAATGAGGGGTAAAGAAAAAATGTGATGGTAATAAAAAAAAACAAAGCTATGTATTTAGGGGATGGGGAGGTGTGGGATGGGTAGGGGAACGGGAAAAAATGAGAATTAAATTGTGTCATATGCTGGTACAAATTCCCAATATTGAGTGAGATCATGATGTGTATATACAATGTACCAATAAAGATGAAATTTTAAAAAAGTATTATTTGACTTGTGCCATTACAAAATGTTTCTAAGTGGAGGGAGTTAAAAAATTGCTGTAGCCGGGTGTGGTGGCTCACACCTGTAATCCCAGCACTCAGGAGGCAGAGGCAGGAGGATTGCTGAGTTCAAGGCTTGCCTGGGCACCATAGTGAGCTCAGGGCCAGCCTGAACTACAAAGCGAGACCCTGTCTCAATAAATAAATAAATAAATAAATAAATAAATAAATAAATAAATAAATAAATAAATAAATAAATAAATAAAAATTTGCTGTAAGGATATGAGATGAGGGATATGTGAATTAGCCTGATTGCAGTAATTATTTCACAATATAACATGCCTTAAATACAGTACGTTTCTTAAATGCATATGATTTAAATTTGTTTTAAATATGTGATTTTTGTTTGTCAATTATACTAAGTAAAAACAATAATTTTTAAACAAAACAAAGAGCATCCAAGACGCCCTTTGAAGCAGTATGTTTGCCGCGACCTGCTTTGTACTCAGGACTTCATACCCACCTGCTGCTGCGAGGAGCAGCCATCATTGCGCACCATGCTGGCCCCTGCTGGTGCAGCTCTGCAACAGTGGATGGGCTGTTTCCTACTGGAATCTTACTGTCCTTTCCTGAGAAAGAAATGTTGATTTTACAGATTTTTTTAAAGCATCTTGATAATCAAATGTGCAAATTATGTCCTTTTATATTAAAGAATTATCTTTTCTGTAATTCCTCTGTACCTTTGATTACCTCACCACTAGTAAGGGAGAAAAGTCAAATTTTTAAATTAAAACGCTTCACGCATGTTCTAAAATCCTTAGTTTATCAAAAAATAAAGCGATTGTACTTTGAATAAAATAATTAAAAAGTGATGTGTTTTTGCCACATTTTGAGTGCTCAACTCAAAACAGCAGCACAACACAGGGACCAGGGTTGAATGTATTATAATATGGTTTAAATAGTTTTAAAGGGTTCACACATGGCCTTGGACCTATTCAAAACCTTCATATGCAAAGTGCCATCATATGTAAATTTGGGTTCCATATTCACCTGGAATCCCAGTTACTACTGGGATTTATGCAGTCATCTTGACTTTTAACATATGGGTTGGTATTTTATGACCTTTTTCCTTCAATAAAACACTCTAAGCCTTTGACATATTTGTAAGTACTGAGTTGAGTATGATGCAACACTACTAAGAGACCAACATCGAAAGTTTGCAGAACTCGAGCAGTACTGTGCAAATAATACAAAAATGTGTTGGCTGAGATAAGATGTATCCTGTTGGTTGGAAGTTAGATAAGATAGACCGATGCCACCCGTGAAGGTTATGCAATTACAGCGACAAGAGCTGTGAAATTGTTATTAAGAATGCCATGGCATTTCTATGAAAATCACAATAAAGTACTCGTTGGAAGAACGTGCAGTATTCATGAGAGGCTTTGTAGATTTTTGCTCTGAAACCGGCAAAGCCTCTGAGAGCAAGTATTAGACCATTAGGAACCCATGTAATCAGGAAGACTCAGTTCTGGGCTGTACTTATACCCTTAGCAGCACCCGTCACACTGAAACTGGCTATGCTAGAGGTATTCACAGCTCGACATTGCCTCTTACCACAGATCAGGCAGTGAGGGTGCTGTGGGGAGAGGCAGTTTGCCAGAACACCACTGGAAACCTGCACCTCGAGGAGCCACACGCCCTAAATAATGAAATGCATTTCTTCCCACCTCCCATCAATTGCCAGAGCATTTCCTTAGTCATTCATTTCATATTTGAATTCTCTGTAGACTAAGTATTGTACAAGCTGTATGTGCAAATGCAAGATAGTGAACAAAACTGATATTTTCTTGCTCTTGGGAGCTGTATAATTTGGTTGTTGAGACGAACTCTTAGTTAACAAACCAAAATTATAGCATGAAACAACTGCTATAAGGGCAAGAAACCAAGAGTAAGGAGCCAGTAACAGAAAGGAAATAGACTTCACCGACTCAGCCAGGTGAGGCACAGCATCAGTTTTTCTTCACTGGGTCATGTTATCCAACACACACAGCTTAAAGGAGGACGGCTTGCATTTGGTTCACAGTTTTGGGGCATCCAGTCCACGGCTGACTGACTCTGAGGCAGGAGCAAGTGGAAGGGTGTGCCAGAGCAGTGTGGCTCAGTTCAGGGGTACGGGGAAGCACAGAATACAGGAGAGGAAAAGATGAGGAGCCAAACATAAATTCCAAGGCCATGTCTCCATGACCCACCCGAACAGAGCCAGAAGTCTACTGTCCTAATCACCTAGGCAACTCCCAAGTCAGTCTTGTTGCCAGTTAAGCATAACTGTCACAGAGCACCCTCCATCGAGGGCTAAAGGATGAGGGCTTTGAATGGCAAATGCCTTCTGCATGCCAAAATATGGCAGCATGGTTCAAGCAGCACTAGCAGGGATACCAGAAGGAAACAAAGTTGAAGAGATACTTGGGCTCCTTCATACAGTTCCTGACTACCTTGTAAGGAGCTTAGAGTGTGTTACATGTATGGAAAGTAATGCCACATTTTAAAGCAAGTGAGCAATATACTATTATCATATACACATAGTGTTTATGTTAGACACATAAGACCCAACTTGACATGAAAACAGCCATTTTGTTAAAAAACTCCACTTGTGTCCTGTAACCTCCCTGTGAACCCGGAAGTTGTCTCCTTGAAACTGTCCACCCAACTGATGCATGCAGCTGCAGATTGTATGATTTGGGGTTTTTGTTTTTGTTTTGAGACAGAGTCTTGCTTTGTAGTTCAGGCTGGCCCTGAGCTCACTATGTAACCCAGACAAGCCTCGAACTCACCAAGCCTCCTGCCTCTGCCTGTATGTTTCTAAAACTTACTATTCTATAGTAAGCCATGACCTAATCATTGCTATTAGCTTCTGTAATGATGCACTTTTGCACTTTAACAATAGAATGATCTAATCACTTTTGCATAGAAACCTCCTGGTAACAGATGGAGAGGTAGTAAATTTTGCCTTTAAATGCTGTCTGTTAGTGTAAGTGGGCACCTTCCTCCTATGGAGGGACGGGCCTTCAGCTGAGTAATAAAGGTCTTGGTTGGACTTTATGATCATATCATGTCCTGAAAGATTGTCTCAGTGGTACTTGGGCATAACAGATACATATGTCTACCAGACATGTCTGTCATATTTACTATATAATCTATCTAGTATAGACACGTCAATAAGCTTTACATGAGGAACAGGAGTTGAAGAGAGGAACACTGAGGTCCAGATTCTAGAATTTTGGACTAATGTGATCAGAAAGAAGCTATAACCTGTGTATAGGTTGAAGACATTTTTAAAACACAAAAATAACGGCTTGCTGTGTACTGCTAGGGAACAGAGAAAGATAATATTCAGCCCTCTGGTTTAAATCACTTGGGCCATGATATGATTTGTTAAGATCATGAAGACTGGTAGAGGAACAAAGCTATAAGGAATAAGGGGAAAGAGAGGGCTTGTTGAAAACATGTAGTGGCAAGTTGTGTGAAAGACCTAAGTTGTCTTTTAGATGATGTTTTAAATTTTATTCCTGCCCCAAACACAAGCTGTTATCTTCTTGAGATATTTTAATTGTCATCTAATAGTGTCCCTCATTCCCGTCTACGGTGATCGGGGTTCAGAGGCCCAGACCGGGGCGGGGGGGAGGGGCAAGGCGCAGAATCGCAGGCTCTGGGGAGGTTTCAGAGAATACTTCTGCTTTAATTGAGGGTTATACACACATACAGAGAACAGAGAGTGGGTGTGGCCACAAGTGCACAGGATTACATCTGACTGGCTGATCTTATAGGGCTAGCTCTGATTGGTTGGATAGTATATTTTACCTAACATGGTTGGCTTTTGGAGGAGTGAAGGAGTCACAACCAAGGGACAGGAGTCACCCTGCCAACTATCAGTAAGTTCTATGCATGGGAGAGAGTGCTCAATATCCATCTTCCTTACAGTCTGTCATAGTGTGCTATGAGATATACGCGTGGCACCCTTGACCCAGCCAAGCCTGAACTTCCCTTTAGGTCCCTTGCATTAAATATAGTTCATCCAGCACTGTCTTGTTTTTCACCTTACAAAGTATTGTGATCATCAATGCCCTTTTGAAAACTTGTCAATGGCCCCTGGATTTACCAAATAAGATCACAACCCCTGGCACTTGACATTGTTCATGACTCAGCCATGGACCCAATCTGCTGTCATTTTGAATCGTTTCTCTACAAACTCAAGCCAAATCAAAATGTTCTCCTGGGATTTTCCTGATTGTACATCTCGTTATATTGTTCTTTCTGGTTGTCGTTCTCATAACTCCTCTTCACTTCCCACAAAGCTCTTGTCTTTATCCACTGTATAAAGAACTGCCTCAGATCCCCTGATTTTAGGACTTCTCTCCCCACCCCTCACACTGACACAAGTGTGAACCACCCAGGAACCATATGATGGGCTTTGAGAACAGGACACACAATTTGGCACCAGAAGCCCTGGTATAAGTACCAACCTGCTATTTATGATCCATGTTTTGAACAAGTTGCTTGAAATTTCTGATCTTTGACTTATTTATGTGTGAAATGGAAATGCCAAATATCTTGTAGAAATCTAGTGAATAAAATTATATAAAAATAAAAAAACTTCACATGCAATAAATAACATCTATGTGAGTTTCTGAATCAGTGTCAGCTCATGTTTCCTTTTGCTTAACATGAGAACTAGTGTAATGTTTAGTTCCTAAATATAAATTCATGTTATAATACTGAGTAGTTTTGTAAGCACTCCTTACCACCTGGTGAATCTTGCTTCTTAGAATAGAATGTAACTACCCAATCTAGTTAGGAATCTCTCTTTAAAGAGAAGAATATGATCTAACCCACCATCATTACTTCTGTGTGTATGGTCATGAAATAACATGTATCCCCTTATCCATTTTTGTAAACTTTTATCACAATAAAAGATATCAATAAAAAACTGGACCCAGTAGAACCTCAATAAATATTAACTGAATTGATAAATTGATTTTTGATTGCAAATTAACTGGGCATTGCAAAATATCATTCCTAATAATGACAAAACTGAAAACAAAAAACTAGTAAGACTGTTCTGAGGTGGAAGAATGAGGACACATGAGAGATACTTCATCCTCAAACACACCCACATGCAGGGCCTCCATTCTGACTCTGTTTGTTGTGCCCTTCAACAGACTGACTCTGTGCTTAACTCCCACTGTTCTCTTTGCCAGGAATACTCACTGGTCTCAGCCTAATCCCCTAATTTACACAGAAAAAAAAACCCTAATTAAAATTGCTGGAACTCAAGGGAAAGTCGGTGCCAAAAATGCAAGACAGGAAAACATGCAAATAATATCACACAGATGTAAGAATTTCTTTTACGATACACCACTGCATCTATCAGTAGCAAAATGTGACTCATTCCTTCAGTGACACCCTGCTAGCTTTAGATCAGTAGAACTCATTTTCTTTTCAGCTCCACATACTGTACCCCACGAAGAACTTTTTAACTATCTTGAAGCCACCAAGGACTGCATGTTCTTGTCAACAACCCATGCTCTAAACTGGTAAGGGAGCGCATGCCAATAATTCCAGCACTCTCTGAGGCTGAGGCAGAAGGAATGCAAGTCTGATCTCAGGATGAGCTCTGACACAGTGAGGCCTTCTCTCAAGACAAAATGTTAAACAATGGGCTAGGGATGTAGCTCTACTTTCAATCCCTAGGGCTGGAAAAAAAGAAAAATCAATGTTCTACTTCTACTGGGTGCCAAATTCCTCTGTCCCACCATTCTGACCCAGTGTTCTCACTTTAGGGATGAGGAAATTGAAGCTTGGAGGGGTTGAATCATTTACCAAGGTCTCACAATTAGAGCACGCACAGCAATAGCAGAATTTAAAGTCAATCTGCTTGTTTCCAAAGTCTAAAATCTTACACAATCATTAATAATGCCAGTGGCACTCCATAGTTCCATGCAGAAATGCTTTCTTCAAATTTCCCCCGCGTGAATGTTCCCTCTTACTCCTGCCATCTATTCCAGGACTCAGGATTCTAAACTTCTCCAGTTAGAAACTTTGTCAAGAATGGCTCCTAAGATGATAATATCCTCTTTTTCTTCTAGAAGATATTTACCACAACAGGAGAGGTTTTGTGTTACCATCTTCTTCTTTCTACAGATAGTAATACTGTAAATATCAATGAGGATTACATGCTAATAGAGAGAAAAGAACAGGCACAAAATGCTCCTAAACTTTTGCCTGCAGTCAAGTGCACAAGCATCTAATGCTTACTAAATAAGAAGTTCACATTAAAGAAAATAGGTTTAATAAAATGTTGATGAGGTCCTATTCTTCAAAGGTTAATGACTGGGAACACTTCCAACCTAGTGTTTCTTTGGTAACTCTAGGTTATGAGCAAAAAACTTACTTCACAAACTCTGATATTGTTCATCAACCAGAATGCAGTGCTTATTGAATTAGTGCTGTCTTGTTGCCATTGGAGGCAATTTAGAAAACAACATTTACATTAATCATGAATATAATATGATCAGAGAATGCATTGCTTCTAAATCATCTGCCTCACCCAAGAGCATCTCCTTATGAGAATTTTAATTCTATAGAATTAGTGGCTGGATGCTACTTAAGAAAGCATTCATTTTTTTCTTTCAGGACATTTGTATCTTTAGTATTGAAGAAAGAATTAGATTAATCCTACACTAAGCCTAAGAGCTATAATCCTCTTTTTATCCCCAAATCCGCATCAGTGTAGTATGAGCAGCATTTAAACTATCTCCTCTTCTGTTTGCCAACATTTTACATGCCAAAGAGACTCTTTCCAAAGGACTCCTATCATTTTAACATCACACTTGCATGGGTCTCTGGAGTTTTCTGACGTCTGCAACGAGAGAACACGGGTGTGAAAGTGGCTCTCAGCCCTGATCTAAGCGACTGTCATGTAACCTCTGCCCATGGGCCGTAGTTTGAAGGCCCCAACTGCCAGGGGCTGCTGCCGAGGATGGGTCTCAGCAGCATTCTCTGCTCCCTCCAGGGCAGGAAATTCCTACTTGGTTTGTCAACTGTAACTGCCAGCAGGCATCCAGTGTAGACAGGAGTCTCAAACGTGCAATCACAGAGCAGGAACTGGCAAAAGCCTCTGCACATAATTGAATCTGAGCTCTTTGGGAATCCACTACTTTGACTCTGAACTGCTGGAGAGCTTGACCTCACCTTCAACCATTCTGTAACTGAATCAAGTGTTTTAGTTGTATCTGTGGCCATGCCAAACTCCATCTGGGTCACAAACCTGGGAATTAGACAAGGGAAGCAAGATCCTTTCATTGCCAGGGACTCTTAACAATCTAGTCAGGTCTTTGGTATCACAAACTGTTATTATATTTTAATGGTCATCAATAGCAAACTGTCGGAGAACCTGTTCTACCCAGGACAGTACTCTTGGGTCTCCCAGCGCCATAACTGAGCAAAGCATCCATGATCCTTCAAGAATGCTCAAGTTATGTCAGGTGTGAACACTTAAACCTGTCATTGTACCTCCATGTGTATGTGCTAGAGAGAGGAAAAAAATTCTTTAGCATTCTTTAATACAGAATAAACTTCAATAAAAATCCTTCAGGAAAATTGTGGGAAATATCTCAATCTGTAGAGCACATCTGAAATAAATTATTGGTGCACATAGTTCACCTATAAAATCTCAGTTTTCAATCTTCATCATTTTGCTTCGTTCTGACTCTGTTAAGGGATGAAGGGTTATTCTTAACACTACTGGGAATGCTTGACAATGTGAAGCCTCTGCCAGCTTTGAGAGCTCGCTGGGAAGAGAGCCTCTCCATGTGTGATGTCAGAGATCGGCAGCCTTTCCACAAGGATGGTGTAAAGGAGGAGTTCACTCACCCTCTCCCTGGAAATAACTGCAAACATCCAACTAGGTGCTGGGTCATTTGCAAACAAAACTACTTCTGACCCTCTGAAGTTATCACTGAACATATTGTGACATGAACATATAATTGTGGCTGAACATACAATTAATTGTACTTGTCCTGCACCTGAGAAAAATAGAAGTATGACTGTCTGTGCCCAGAAGACTGTGCCATCTACAGGACCCATGGCCTTCCTTTGCCTCACTCACCCCTCCTGGCTGTAACCTGGTCCAAGTCATGCTTAAGAGTCTGAGTCAGCTTGAAGGCTGCTGCTGGTAGCTGGTGCAGACAACCACCAACCCGAAAGAGAAGATAGTAAGTCTGGGCCTTAACGTAGCCCACTTGAACTCAGGCCTCTTCAAGATGTCAGCGTGAAGCCTGAG
Source organism: Thryonomys swinderianus (assembly GCA_004025085.1). Taxonomy (NCBI): domain Eukaryota; kingdom Metazoa; phylum Chordata; class Mammalia; order Rodentia; family Thryonomyidae; genus Thryonomys; species Thryonomys swinderianus. The sequence goes on from PVIC010018126.1 coordinate 8,756, forward strand.
GGTGACATCATTTATACCTCCCACCCTAGAGTTATATAATAGCTACCCCCCACCAAGTCTCTCCCACACCGTATGATGCTCTTTTTTCCTTCTCTCCATTTCTTTATCTTATGGACAGTTGACTTCCAGCCTTAATAGATGGCCCTCCCCCTACCTTCTACTCCTTTTGTTTTGTTTTGACAGTACTGGGGATCGAAGTCAGGACCTTGCACTTCTGAGGCAGGTACAGGGCCACTGAACTGAATCCCCAGTGCACCTTCTGATTCGGGGAGGAGCAAGCCTAGCTCCTGACCTGAGAGATACCTGAACCACAAGTTCATGTTCTCCAAAATCGAAGAATAAATTCTAGGAGCATGGGAGGTTAAAAGTAGGAAAAACTTTATTGAGAAAGAAAACTTGTGCCTTAAGAGAGACAAAGGGGACTTGAAAGGAGTGACCCACCCACCTCACTTCCCAGTAGGCTTTTATGGAACAAGATGAAGCAGGTTTAAGGTGGGACAAAATTACAGTCAACTAGTAACACTGCAAATGCAGTAATGTAGGTAACACTGGTACAATGAGAAATCACAAAATGGACAAAACCGTGATCAACCAATAAGATTACAAGTATAATTGCTCAAGTAAAATTAATTAAATGGGGGTCCAATGAGAAATCAAGTCACGTAACAAGTATGTAATAATTTTCAAACTAGGGTCTTTACTGGTTAAAGTCCTGGCTGGCCCTGGGGGGGGGGCGGTGCTGGGGCCTATTTAGAATATCAATCACTGCTGTTTATCCTTTGTGAGTGAGGTAGTTCTCCTCCAGCAGCACTAAGCTCCAAGTCAGCTTCTTTGTGGCCTTTCCGGGAGCACCCTAATTGCCTGTAAAATGTCTAGCTAGCTATTTCCCTATAACACTTCTACTCCTTTCCCACCCAGGCTCACCACCCTTCCTCCCTTTCAGTTTAGGTCCTTTGGAAGAGAGCTGCCATGGATCGTGCAGAGAAGCAAAAGAGATACAAGTATGGTTTTATTACCAGGTGGGGGAGGCTTCTTCCCAGGTTCTTGGTGTCCCCAAAAAGGAAATGGACAAGATACACATAAAAAGCAGCTGGGATGTACACTTACCAAAGGGGAAAACAGGTACAGTCCACCAGAGTGAGAGCCTGCCAATGAAAAGGCTCAGAGGTGGCCCTGTGATAAGAGGAAGGGGTATTTTACGTCTAAAATTCTCCAGTCAGCTTCCCTCTCAGGCAAATAAGCCATGGGAATGTATGCCCTATCAAAAACTCACTGGAGGGCCGGAGGGTTAGCTCAGTGGTTCCGGCGCCTGCCTCGCAAGTGCAAGGACCTGAGTTCGATCCCTGGTAACCACATATAATGCTGGGCGTGGAGACACGCCCACCAACAATCAACACCACATACTACAATGCCGGACGTGGTGGCTCACGCCTGTAATTCCAGCCCTCGGGAGGCAGAGACAGGAGGATTGCTGAGTTCACAGCGGCTTGCCTGGGCACCATAGTGAGCTCAGGGCCAGCCTGAAGTACAAAACGAGACCCTGTCTCCAAAAAGCAAAAAAAAAAAACTCACTGGACTTCCAGCCAGATCTAAACTGTCTTATGGAAAGACTCACTTGGCTTCCCACAAGATGTAAATAAAAAATCAGGAACTGTGTCTTTTAATTGGCTGTGCCTCCGTGCAAATAAAAGATAGGGGAAAGCACCTTTCAGTTGGTCCTATGGACAATGGTAGACTTAAGTGAAGGATTGAAAATAGCCCTTTCTGATTGGTCCACAGTGCTCAGCCATAAATCTAATTTCATCTCAGGTCCTGTGTTTTGTATCTGTTCTCTCTTCTTAGAAAACATATTGCTCAACCTGTTAGTCACAAATTCTTGTGACCTTTGATAAATTCTGCCAGTGAGTTAGTTCTGCAGGTCGCTGCAACCTTAATCTACTAAACCAGCTGCAGATCACCAGGTGAATTCACACTTTACCATGAACTATGACAATTCCTTCAGAAAGAGAATTCACTTGTGTACTAGGGTATTTTGTTACAGCCAGCTGCTTGTTTTCTAAGATCTCATACTAAGAGAAGTCATGGAAATATCAAAACCCTCACTTTAATAAAGAAAAGGAATCATTCTCCAAAGAGTTACTCCTAATTATATTTGGCATCTTAATATTGATTATCTTTAATCTTTGTTTTGGTTCTTGTGTTGAACCGAGGCTTTCAATCTTAGTTGTACATTAGAATCACTGGGGAGCATTTAAAACTCTCCATGCACTGGCCACATGCCAGACAATTAAATCAGAAGTGGGGATGGTGAAAATCAGGCATCAGTAGCTTTCTCAGCTCCCAGATGACTCCACAGTGCAAATGAAACTAAGATCTGCTAGAGTGAAGCTTCCTTAACCAGGTCTTATTCATTTAGATTTCATAATTCTATACAGGCTTCATTATATTCTACTTACCTAAAATCATAAGAACAACAATAACTACTACTTTTTATTAAAACTTCACTTCTACCAGCTATGTTAGATATATCTAAAAGCGAAGACTGACTAATCAACATGAAGTAAAATATTACATTATAAAAACCAATGGGATTTCAAAATATCCATTAACTGGCATGTCTGTGAGTGCCACATAGAGAAGATGTTTGGAAAGATCGACTTCAAATTCCTAAAGATAACCCCACCAGGTTTGTAGAATGGACTAGGAAAGAGGGGTCTTCCCTCTTTTCTTTTTTCTTTCTTTTTGCCTCTTCTTTCCTTCTTTCTTTCTTTCTTTTCTTTCTAGGCTTCATGTTTAAAACTGTTATAAGGATATTGCATCTTGAAATTTTAAAGTGCAGAATAAATACCAGAAATTTCTTTGGAATTTGGGTTTGTGAGCAAGAAGTGAGCATTTGAGATTTGCAAACTAAGCTTGCCCAGCCACAAAATATGGGCATCTAGAGTGATAAAAGAAATAATTGTTTGACAGATTATATGGACAAGATTTGGAATATTATAAACAACAGAAAAATGTTTTTTATTTATTGGATTTAGTATTACATTTTAGATATACATTATAATCACAAAAAATACTTTTTAGGGCCAGAGATTTAGCTCAGTGGTTCCAGTGGCTGCCTCGCAAGCACAAGGTTCTGAGTTCAATCCTGGTAACCACATACAATGATGGGCATGGTGACTCACATCCACCAGCAATCATTATCACACCCCACAGTGTCGGGCGTGGTGGCTCACGCCTATAATCCCAGCATTCAGGAGGCAGAGACAGGAGGATTGCTGAGTTCAAGGCTTGCCTGAACTACATAATGAGATCAGGGCCAGTCTGAACTACAAAGCGAGACCCTGTCTCAAAAAAAAAAAAAAAAAAAAAAAAACTTCTTAAAGGTAGAAAATCTCTTAATGGAGACCAAGCTAGAGTAATTAGAGAGAGAGAGAGAGAATTTACCCAAGTTATGGGTCAATATCTTATATCTGTAAAGGATTTGGACTCAGGAAGATAGGTGATAGGGAGGGAAAGAAAAGAAATGGGACTGGTAAGAGCAGGCAGTGCAGAGATGCTGACATTACACACAGCTGAGAAGGTGGCCAAGCAGTCTCTTCTGTGTGAAAACATATAGTCATTCTTTAGCCAGAAGAGGCCCCTCACCAGACGAAGTCTGGCAGTACTCTGAAAATGAATTTCCCAACCTTAGAATACAAGGAATATATTTCTGTTGCTAACAAGCCGCCTGCCTTAGTTATGTTCTCATTACTGGAACAAAATACCCAATATCCACAAGTTAAAGGAAGAAAGGTTTATTTTAGCTTACAATTTGTAGAGGTCTCAGTCCATAGTTGGCTGGCTCCAAGGCAGAGAGTAATCACAAGGAAAAACAGTCTATGGCAGGGTAGAAAGAAAGCTGCAAGCAATGAGCCTCCCTTTCCCTTTTATTCTGTGTAGTTTACAAGCCAATTGGTTGGTGCCACCCACACCCATGGTAGACATTACCATTATCCATTCCCAGAAATATGTTAAACCAATTAGTGGATTTAGTACCATATCTTTTATATAGTATTACACACCCTAGGTCCAGCCACTTCCAAAAAGCTCCATCCATGACCACATGATTCTTCGGGGAAACAAATAGTTACAACCCATAACACTACCCAACCCCATCTATGAGTTTTTGTTATAGCAGTCAAGAAAGACTAAGACTCCTTCATACAATCTATCCAGGACATATTCTAAACCAATTTTTCCATCTGTTTTGATATACAATTCTGATCTTCCGATTTCTAGAACACTCTATGTGTTTTAATACCTTCATGGAGATCCTTCCATGAAGGATAATGGCCCTGACTTTTATTGAGAAAAAATAACTTATAATCTTGTAAATATATAAATTTACTAGCTTCTTTCTAAGCATGTGGGAAAAATTACATAAAAGACTGGAGAAATTTGATAGATGTTCATTGTTTATGTAGAAACTAGAACTTGGATATATAATTAACAGTCAAGATGTACAAAATGTACATTGTCCTATACACTGATCTATAGGTATGAACATGTAGAAAAGGGAATGCCTGGAAATTAGATCAAATGACCTGAATATCTGGGGACTGAACACAAATCATTTTCTGGTTAATTGTTTGTTCATTTTTGTTTTGTTTTGTTTTTTTGAGACAAGTTCTTGTTTTGTAGTTCAGTAAACCTGAACTCACAATGTAGCCCAGACTACTCTCATGAACCCACGTCAGTCCTCCTGATTCTGCCTCCTGAGTACAGGGACTATAGGCATAAGCCACCATGCCCAGCTCCTGGTTAATTTTTTATGTCAATTTGGCAATACCAAATGTGGCGTGTGTCTGGGTGTGTCTGTAGGGGTTTCTGGATGAGACTGATTTCTGACTCAGTAGAGCAAAGCAGAAGGCTCTCTGCAATGTGGATGGGCCCTATCCATCCCTTAAAGCCTGAATGAAACAAAAAAGCTGAATAAGAAAGAATTCACTCCTTGGGAGATGCAACATCAGTCTTCTGTTGCCTTCCTACTCTGGATTAAAATTTATACCATCAACTCTCCTGGTCCTGAGGGCTGAAAATTTGGGCTGAAAAAAGTTACTAGCCTGCTTCCCTGGGCCTCTCATGAGCACAGCAGATGTGGGACTTCTGAGCCTCCACAATCTACAGAATCAATTCCTTTATGTGTGTGCATGTATAATGTGTGCATGTCTTGCATATGTGCATGTGCCTACACATATCCCATTGTCCCTGTTTTCCTGGAGAACCCAGATTCAGACAGTAAGAATGTGTTTTAATCTGTAAAATGAAGACCTACATTAGTATATTTTTAAGATTCCTTTGACTTGTGTACTCAGGGAAGTTTCAATACTGGGTGCACCTATCAAACACCTCCTTTGGGAAAAAAGCATCCTTTAAACTAGAATTTTAATGTTTTTGTGTAACCTTTGTGACTTTAAGGAAAGTCTAGAAAAATAATTTTCAGATAATGTATATTTCTTATTTTAAAACTTACTTGTATTTTTAGAGTGTACCAGGAACATCTTTTTTACAATTTAGACCTACTTCGCACTTTCTACAATTTTGACCTTTCCTCAAGTTGCTTAAAGCCCATATGTTTTTAAATATAAACCTAGCTAGGAACTTCATTGTAAATGCAGTGGTTTTGAAATGAGGGCAAATACTAGTTTAAAAATCTGAATTATAATTGGATTTTAGCAACATATTTAAAAGAATGAGTGGATGACTGCTTGGATCTTCTTTTCAGTCCTATAATAGCTACATGCCCTTAGAAAAACAAAACAAACAAAAAATGAGGTCTAAATCACCAAACCAAGAAGTTATACAATTGTGTCCTTATAATTGTACTAAGATCTACTATTGAGAGAGGTGTTACTCTCATGGACAACACAAAAGATTCAATTTTGCCAGAAATTTGTAGAATCCTGAAGGAGTTTCATCTCCCTTCTCTGCCTTGCTTCAGCAATAGGACGTTATATTATGAAGCTTTGCTTCTGTTTGGCTAGGATACCTCTTTTTCTTTCCCAATTGAACTTTATTCCTTCAACCAATACATTAAGCGTCATTTCTAGACACTTTTCTAAGTGATTGGTGCTTGAGATATATTAATGACCTTTGTCTTCATAATGAAGAAAAAAATTATTTAACACAGAAGAATGTGATAAGTACTATGAAAAAAGTAAAAAGGGGCCTGGGGTGGTGGTGCATGCCTGTAATCCCAGCACTAAGGAGGCTGAGGTGAGCGGTTTGCTGTGAGTTCAAGCCTAGGGTGGGCTACATACCAAGACTCTGTCTCAAAATAAAAACAAAAGAAGAAAAAAGAAAGAAAAGAAAAGAGAAAAAAACAAAGGAAAAGAGCAAAAAGTACAACAAGATAAGCAGGAATGGCAGCAGAAGGAGGGAAATGGTTGGAGCAGAAGGACCTGCTTTCAAGTCTTCTAGTCAAGCCCACCAGACAGTGCAGCCTGGGAACCAAAAAGGTATGCTATGTAGTGGGGTATATTTTCAACTGTAGAACCTCATAAAAATAGAAGGGTTCACTGTAACAATCCTCTCTTGGCCCTAGGCTAACCTAAATGCAGGCATAAGGTTATAAAGATTCCTCTCTCTTCTCTGCCTATCTCTGTCTCTCTGTCTCTGTCTGACTCTGTCTCTGTCTCTCTTTCTCTCTCCAGACATTACTATCATCAGCTTTCTTTACCCCTAGGGTTCTTCAGTGACATACCTACTTTTTGGGAAGTAATTCTGTGAATTTTCTGCCCTCTTTGTTCACTGTGACAGGGGATCCTCACCTTTTCCTCGGTTCCTCCAAATCCAACATCTCTGCATTAAGCTGGCCCTTGATCAACAATGCACAGTCATTTTCACATTATATCACAGTGATGTAATGAAGTTTTATGGCTGACCAAGGCCAAACTATGTGCCCTTTTATATCTGACTCTTTCATGTCAGCTTCAGTGCAACATCTGCTCGATTTGGACAGGTGACTGGGAATTGGGAAAATGTAAGGTGTTTTGTATTTTTTTTTAACTCACAGGAAGAACAGTTGATCATTTTATCATCACTAAAACTAATAAATTTTTTTGCCTTAAGCATTTGCTTCCCCCCTGTGAAATAGTTGGTTTCTTTATTAATGTTGAAAAAAAAAAAAAAAGAAAACCTACTAGGGTGGTGTTGCCATTGCTTCCTGGAACATTAGATTGCTTGGCTCGCCCTGTAGACATGTTTCCACTGACACCGCTGAGAGCTCAGATCCCTCGTCCAAACCCCCAGGTCTCTTCCGGCCCTTCCTTTGGGGTGCATTTTTAACTTCAGAGACTTTGAACTTCCCTTTCTTTCTGAAGTAGCCATAACCTGTTATATGTAACAACATTGATGCTGACATGGACAAAGATTAGCCCTCAGGCTAATAAAAAAAATCCCGTGGTTCCCAAATCCCCACTAATAATACTGCCCCGCAGTTAAAGGGCTACAACAAACAGTAATAGTCTATTCACATCCATTTTATGGCAGGATGCCCGCTGCTTTATTGACTGACAGAAAACAGTTCCCATTTCATGAAACAATAAAAATTGGATTGAGTGCAAACTCTCCCAAGGTCACTGCCTCTAACCCGACAGTACCTGAGGGCTGTGCCCATCTGACCCACAAGGAGCGAGAGTCTGTCCTGCACCCATGTGCAGCAGCCCATCAGCAGTTGACTGTGTTGCCTCCCACAGATCTTGCTGTCGGGAAATTTCAGGGAGGCTCCTCCTCCTCGTGTCTGGCTGATGGCTGTTGCTGCCACCGAGCCACTTAGCGTGTGTCATCCTGTCATCCTGTCATCCTGGTGACCTACACTTTTGAAGATCTAAAGACTAATCCCTCCAGCACTGACTGACACATCCATGTCATCACCGTCCTCCAGGATGTCCCCAGCCACACAGTCCCTCCCAGGTTACCCTGTGGCTCTTTGAGGGGGAGCTCAGCAAGGTTTGACCAGCTGCACATGGAGAGCCATGAACTTCTCAGCTGCAGAGAGGAATCTTAGTCTTCTTTTCTGCAAATATGGGTATCATGGGGCAGCTGTTCAGCAAATCTGAGATGAAAATGGAATGGAAAGGTGCTCTATCCCAGATTCTTCTTCCCACCAGAAATGTCTCAAAACTACCCCAGTTACAATTAACATTTGATAGGAGGTGAGAGTCCTCATGCTCCCTGATATAACATGTGGAATATAATTAATAATATATTAGATATCAAATTTGTTTATCAGAAAGAAAGGATATATTAATTTTTCTTGGTTGTTCACCAACCAGTGTATATATGAACCAGAACATCACACTGCACTTGTTATGGTTTAAATCATAAATGCTCCTAAAAATATCATGTGTGTGGAAAGTAACTGGATCGTGGGTTATTATACTCATCCATGTATAGGGACAGAGGGACATAAACAAAAGCCCAGGACAAAACACAGATGACAAACATTATAAAATCATCACATGCTTTGTTGTGGCTGATGATTATAAGGTCATCACATGCTTATCAAGTACCATGTGCTTGAAAAACTTGTGCCCTACGGCATCTTTTAGGAAAGTGTCACTCACATTTACTGTACACTGATCTTGCTCCCTTCCCAGAAACAAAAGGCCAGACCCCAAGTGGTTTAGTCCATACCAGTCAACATTGGCACATCCCCTTGATGAATGTGTTATTAGGAGGCAGCACCCGGATGGCGAGAGGTCATTTGGCATGTGACCCGGAAGAGTATATATCCCCGGTTCTTCTGTCTGGCTCTGCTTCCTGGCTCCCATAGGATGAGAAGCTGCTCTCTCATCGAGCCTTTCCACCACATTCTTTCTTCCCTACAGCTACTGACTGTGGGCTGAATCTTCCAAAAACTGTCCACCAAAAATAAATCTCTGCTTCTTTAAGTTGTGGGTGTCAGGTATTGTGTCTCAGTGAGGAGGAAGTGATTAAATGGTTCCTACACATACACAACATTATGAGGCAAATGAAAATATTTTAAATCCTAATATGCAGGACCTTCATCAAAGGACCACTTTATTAGACAAAAAGAAGAAGAAAGTAGACGGGGAACAGGGAAGATTAGTAGGAGGCATGAAAATGATCAAAATACATTATACACATTGAAAGAAATGTGAAACTGGAAAGAGGATGGGGGAGAAATGATTGAAGTATGTTACACATATGTACAAATCTGCAAAATAAACTCTTTAACCTATATAGCCAAATACACTAATAAAAAATGTGAGGAAAAAATTTCATAGTTTTAAATTCTACCTTAGTTCTAAGTATCAGACTGGAAACTGTATAGAAACTAGAAAAATAAGCAAATTCTATGAAATTATTATCAAAATAAAAGGATTGCTGTACAGTTGGATAAGCTGATCCTAAAATGTGTATTTTTACAATACAAAAGAACTAAAATAGAAAAAACAACATTGAAAAGAATAGCAAACTTGGAGAATTTACATGCCCTAATTTCATAATGATTATAAAGCCATGGAACATAAGACAGAATGGTACTGGCATCAAGATAGAAACACACATCAGTGGACAGATTTAAAAACCTAGAAACAAACTTTTACATTATTTGTCAACTGATTTTTCAGAATAGCATCAGCACACTGTAACAAATACTACTGAAATATTCATTATACAACTGCAAAAAAACAGAAATCTTTATAACATGAATGTAAAAAGTTAATTCAACATAAAAGCTAAAACTATATAATTCTACAAGAAAGCATTAGATAAAATTATAGTGTCGCTAGGTTGGACAAAAACTTCTCAAATACGTCAAAAGTTTGATCCATATACAAAATAATTAATTGCACTTCAATGAATTTAAAAACTTTTTAATTTCAAAGATAGTACTGACTAAGGCAAAAGAAAGACCATAAACTTTAAAAAATAATTGCAACATATATATCTGATAAAGAAATGGCTCTTAGAATTTGGATGTTCTTCCCAGATAATATTTCATGTCATAATGGTATTTTTGATAGTATATGTTGACAACATACAATGATCACCTTCCTTGTGGCAGGTTGGTACATGTATATAACACAACCTGATTTTTTTATTACCTTTTCTGCCTCTATTTTCCCTTCCAGTTCCCTCCATCTTTCTGTCTCCTTCCCTTCTGCAAAAGTTCTATCTCTCCATTTCCTTTTACCTGGAATTTTTTTTAATTATTTATACTTCAGATTTCTCATGTAAGAGAAACCATGTGATATTTAAGCTTTCATATCTGATTTAGTTCACTTAATATATTCTCACGGTGCATACATTTTCTTAAAATTAATTCAAATTTATCTTTTCCAGGCACATTTTTTTAATTTTATTTTGCTCCACCTTCTTTACACTTTGGTTTCCTCATGTGAGAGAAACTATATGGCGGGGAAGCTTGAGTGTCTAATTTATTTCACTGAGCATTATGTTTGCAAGGTGCACCCATTTTGCTATAAATCATTCCCACTGTGTAGAAATACCACATTTGCATTGCCTGTTGGTTTGCTGATGGACAAACACGCAGCTTCCAAGATTTGGCTATAATGAATTACACTGCTATACACACTGTTTACACTATACACACTACATATACTGCTATACACACTGTTATTTCTTTCTGTTGTCTGCTTGCTCCAGCTCGTGTTTCAAGCATTACACTGAGTGGAAGCCATGAGAGTGGACATCCTCATCTTTCCTGATTTTAGAGTAAAAGCTTTCAGCTTGTCCCTATTTAATTTGATGTTGACCATTGACTCTCCATGAATGGCTTTTATCAGATGGAGGAAAATCTTTCTACGCACATTTTCTTCAGGGATTTTTTTCTAGTGATTTTGTCAAAAGCCTTTTCTGAATCTACTGATATGATCGAGTGACTTTTGTCCTTGCTTCTCTTTATGTGTTGCATGACATTTACTGATTTGAGTATGTTAAACTGTCATTCCATACCTGGGATAAAATCTACTTGGCTGTGATATATGAGTCTTTCGATGATTTGGTGTCTTCTATTTGTTAATATCTTACTGAAGATTTTGCATTTATTTCACTAAGGAGATTAACCTGTACCTTTCCTTTTCACTTGAGCCCTCATCTCATTTGGAATAAGAGTGATGCTCTTTTCCAGAAAGGGTTTTTTTTTAATAAATTGAGTTTATTGGTACATTTAGGAATACATTAGGATCACATTCCTTATTGAGAATTTGTACCTACATGATTTATCTTATTTTTCCCATAACCCAGTCTTCTATTCAACCCCACCCCCTCATATACATGAGCTTTGCTTCTGTTTTCTCCATTTTATCATTAAATTTTTCTTTCCCTTCCTTGCTTCCCCTTGCTTCTCCTTCCGTTTTATTCCTATTTTGCAATACTTATCATACATTCTGGACCTCATTTACACATTCAGTTTCTCACACTAAAGGTACAATATGGTATTTCCATATCTTGGAGATCAACAGCAAAAAAAATTCCAACAATTTCACAAACATATGGAAATTGAATAACACTCTCCTCAACAACCAATGGCTCACAAAAGAAATCGGACAGCTTCTACAATTAAGTGATAATGTCAGTACAACATACAGGAATCTATGAATACAATGGGAGCAGTTCTATGTGGGTAATTCATAGCAGTGAATTCCTACACCAGGAAAAGAAAGCAACGTCAAATAAACAACCTAATGCTGACCTCAAGCTCCTAGGAAAAGAAGACAAAGCCAAGGCTCATATGAGGGAGGGAATTATAAGGATCAGAGCAGCAACTAACACAGTGGTGGGGGGGCAGAGGACTTCACGGAAAGGAGAAAGTCAGCTACCTGCTGCCATCACCACCAAGGTCTGTCACCAGCAGAAGACAGCAGCTCTGAAGAAGCAGCTGTCTGATGAGAAGAAAATCTATGTAGCAGCAAGATTCATCACTCACGCTCCTGAGGGGGCGTTTAATGAGGTCTTTAATAGTGTTCAGTCACTGCTTAGTGATGAGAATCTCCTTGTGGAGGGACCTGTCCATGCCTTGTATAGAACCACTAGGCTCAGCGTATTCCAGTAAAAATTGAAGATTATGGAGATCAGGAAAAAATATCAATCCTATATTAACCCAAAATCTATACCATATATTAGAAAGACCCTGTCTCAAAAAAAAAAAAGGCTAAGATCTATTGCTGCTTTGGGATTCTGAAGTTAAATGAAAATACTTATCTCATTAAAAAAAGAGAAATGAATGCAATAGAAAATGATACAAAAAATCAACACCTAGTTTTAGAACCTGTAGTCCAAGAAGATGTAAGAAACAAAACAGATTCCTAACATATGAACTGCTGAAAATTCTGAATATCGCAATATTAATAAGTGAAATAGCAATTTTAATTAAAAACTTACCAACAAAGGTAAGTCCTGGTTCTGATGGCTTCACTGCTGAATCTACAAGAAATTCAGGGAAGAGCTAATGCCATTACTTCTCAAACTCTTTAATGAAATTGAAAGGGAAGCATTACTCCCAAATTCATTCTTCAACCATTACCTTGATTCCAAAAGCAAAGAAAAACCCAACCAAAAAAGAGAACTATAGGCCAATCTCCCTAATGAACACTGATATGAAAATCTTCAATAAGTCATTTATGTGCAAATGAATACACCTTGAGGACACTCTAATAAGTGAAATAAATAGGTCACAAATATTAAAACCTGTATCTTTTCTCTGTATGTAAATGAGTTCTAGAATGTTTGACAGATTTTGTGAAATAGGAAATACTCAAAGGGAAAGTGGTAGGGAAAAGTAATGAGGGAAAAGAATAAATATGATTTAAAAACAAAAGGAAAGCACATGTAAGAGGGGGTGGGGGTTATAGGTGGGTAGGGATATGGGTAAAAATGAGAATTAACTTGTGTCATATACTGGTACAAATTCCCCAATGTATAGTTTTTAGTGTGTGATCGTGAGCTGTATATAAAATGTACCAATAAAGAATTCACTGTTTTTAAAAATCCTCAGTAAAATGCTGGCAAACAGCTGGGCATCGTCTCTCATACCTGTAATCCCAGCACTGAGCAGGCAGAGGCAGGAGGATTGCTGAGTTCGAGGCTTGCCTGGGCTAGCCCAGGGTATTTTTTTTTTCAGTGTATTCTATTTTGAAAGGAATATCATGTGCTGGTCAGGAGAATACATATTCTCTCAAAGCAGGGTACAACACTCTGTAGATATCTATTAAGTCCATTTACTCAAAAGTGTAGGTCAGCTCTAATATTTCTTCACTGAGTTTCTGGTTAGTTTAGCTGCCTTTGTGAAAGCGGAATACCAGTGTCACCCACTATGATTGTGTTGGTCTTTATACAACCTTTTATGTCCAGCAGTGTTTGTTTTATGAAGTTAGCTGTTCCAATATTTGTTGCATATATACTTACAATTGTTGTCTCTTCCTTTCCAGTTGTTCCTTCAACTAATAGTGATTTTCTTTGGCTCTTCTGGTCAATTTCCATTTGAAGCTTACCTCGTCTAGAGAATAAGACTGTGACTCCTGCTTATTTTCTGGGTACTGATGCACAGAATATTGCTTTTCATTTCTTAATTTGGGGTTTGAATTTATTTTTTGCTAGGTGAGTTTCTTGAATGGAACAGGAAGTTGTATTCCACCTTTGCATTCAGATTACCAATTTGTGCCTCCTAATTGAGAAATTAAAGCCATTTACATTGAGAGTTATTACTGAAAGGATTTATCCATTCCTATCATTGCATTATCTTTTCTGTTAACACTTTTTGTTTGTTTTAAATTTTCCATTGCTTGATGTATTCATTCCATTTGACATTGTTTGTCTTTGTTGACATTGTTGTCTCTAGGACATTCTTTCACATTTTTTTTAATACTGACTTGGCGTTCATATACTTTTTAAGATTTTCTTTGTCACAGAATCTCCTTATTCATCAATTTGAAAGATAGTTTCACAGGATATATTAGTTGGAACTGAAAGTTGTTCTAGGGCTTGAAACACTTCACTCCAAACTCTGCTAGCCTTTAAAGTTTGTGTTGAAAAGTCTGCTTTAAACCTAATGGGTTCAGACATCACTTTTTTCTTTTCTCTGACATATTTTGCCCTGTTGTGGAGTATCTTGGATTTTGACAGTGATATGTCATGGAGAGTTTCTTTTATGATTGTAGTTAACTAGTGTTCTATAAACTTTGCTTACCATATTTTGCAATTCTCTTCATACTTAAAACTTTTCTATTATGACTTCCATAAACAGATTTTATATTCCTTGTGTGCTGCCTTTTAATTTTTCCTTTACCTCTAATTAGCTTTAGATTAGTTTTACAGTCCTCTAGTAGCTATTAAATGAACATTTTGTTCTCTTATTATATTTAAGTCTTCTCTTATGTAATTTGTCATGAGTTTCCATTTTCTCCTTGACTTCAGAGAACTTATTTTCACATTGATCATTTCTACAATTTTTGAATTCTAAATAATTGTTTTTACCTCTGGAATTTCTGCGTGGCACCTTTTTGTGAAGTCTATATATTTAGTGAATTTGTCATTCATGTTTTGAATTGTTCAGCTCTTCCAATTTTTTGTTTTTCATATATATCCTTCTCGTCCTCCTTCTCTCTCCTCTCTCTCAATCTCTCGATCTGTCTCCCTCTCTCTCTCTCTCCCTCCCTCCCTCTCTCCCTCCCTCTCTCTCTCTCTCTCTCTCTCTCCCCTCCCTCCCTGTCTATTCCTAGATTCCTAGGATTCACATCATTCATTGCACTGGTTTCTGATTTTTGTTTCATAATTGCTTTTCACTTCCTTCTGACCTTCCAAGTTAGGTACTGCTCCCATAGGAGGCTGACAACAATCATGAGTAAGATTTTAAATATTCCACAGTCCTTGGTGTGTGTGAGGAATAAGCAAAATATCACTATTGTTGTTGCATGCGTTGTTATTATTACTACTATTATTTAAACTGTCTGTGCTAGGGAAACCTCTCTCCCTAATGTCCTGCTATTCACAGGTTCTAGCAAGGTGGGGGGGGGGGGGCATGGTGTGTGGCAATTAAATTTTACCCCATTCTGGTTTTGGCTTGAGTCCTTTGGCTGGAATTGTCTAACTTCTCTACTCCCAGTGGAGAAGGTGGCAGCTTCACTGTAAGTTTACTTATTGCACCAGACTTCCACTGAGGGGACAACGTGCTCTCTCTTTTAGACCAGCTCTTCTCAATATGATGTGGCTTCTAGGTCCAGGGCGCAGGACACAGTACAATAATCCAGGTGTGGATGGTTTTGCCTCTCATACCCCTTAAACACTAGATTTTAGTCCAGCTGAGCTGTCTTTGCTTTTACTATCCCAAATCAGAGTTTTTATTTCACCCATGTCTCAGAGTAACTGTGTTTCTTCAGTACCGAAGTGGAGATGAGATACTCACCACTGCCAGTACCCCCTATTTAGACATGATGGACCTCTGCCCAGAATTTTTATTTTGAGACAAGTTCTCTCTGAATCACCAAGTTGTCCAGGCTAAACACAACTTGCTATCCTTCTGCCTCCACCTTCCAGAGTTCTGGCTTTACACGTGTGTACCAACAGGTCTGGCTTCAGCATTTAAAATAGACAGAATATCTGAACATTTTATTAAATAATAACTTATGAGTATTGAGTGGTTATGTTTTGGCAAAGTGGAACAGCTCAGCATTACAGCCAAGTGCTCTAGCTCCAGGGCTATCACTCACATACAGCTACAGTAATTTTAGGTCTTAAGAATCCAAAAGTCACTCAAGCGTTGGTGGTATAGTGGTGAGCATAGCTGTCTTCCAAAAGTCACTCAAGATAGAGAAAACCTTTCTTAGTCAGCTGACTCAGAGTTTTTCTGCTCTGAATTATGAGCACCAAGTTGAAATGGAAGCAGCCTTATAAGTAATCTATGGGGTAAGCAGAGGGCAGGGGTGAGCCCATGTGCCAGGCAAGCTGGTGCATAGAAGCAGGAGGGTAGAGTTATAGAACATTCCTGAAACATTGGGTAGGCACTTTACAGCTCAAATAGTTACATTACTTTGACACATTAGCCAGGGGCATGGTGCAGCACAAACAGCTACATTTTTGGAACAGAACATTTTATGCAAAAAAAAAAATGCTGGGGGGCAAAAGACTGACACTGTTGCATATTATATTATTCCATCAGCTAATGAGCACATGAAAAGATGTCTCACAGCATTACTTGTTAAGGAAAAGCAATGTAGAAGATGAGAATGACTACATACAACAGAACTGCAATTACTCAAATGAGACAATGGCAAGAGTCAGCAAGTATGTAGAGAAACTTGGACCATCATGCATAATTTGTAGGAATGTAAAGTACAACGGCCCCTCTGGAAGACAGTCTGGCAATTTCTTAGAAAATTAAATATAAATATACTGTAAAACCCAGGAATTCAACTGTTAGGATTTTATCCTATAGAAATGAAAACATGTGTCCACATAAACATGTGTGCATGAATGTTTATGGCGACAGTATTTATGATAAAAACAGGTGAAGAGAAAACAAAATGTGACATATCTATATGATAGAATATGGTTTGGCAAAGAAAAACTTTTTAAAAACCATTGATCTAAGACACAACATGGATTACCTTTAAAACTGTATGCTAAATTTATGAACCTTGACACAAAATGTTATACATTATGTTATTTCATTTACCTGAAATGGCAAAACCAAACTTACCGAGATTGAAAGTAGGTCTGCAGTGAACCAGGGCTGAGCAAAGGCACAAGTGGGAGGAGAGAGATCTTCCCAAACTGGATCAGGCATTGGTTCCACAAGTTTATATATTTACTAAAAATAAATTAATTGTATATATGTCCAAGGTATGGATTACAAGTCATACCTTAATGAAACTGTTTAATAGAGATCAAAATCTAAAATGCCTATGTGTATATACCTCAACTATTAAATATATATATATATATTCAAAAATAATACTCCTAAACTTTTAACAATGGTTACCTTTTTATGAAATTATAGATGAATTTTATTCTTTGTAACATCAGTATATTTAAAGAACACATAATAAGCATATTGTCTTTTTGTAATCAACAAGTAAGTAGGCTGCTGCAAAAGTAATATCTGGAAATAGGAATACAATAATTTCCTCTAAAATTTTAGTATCTCATAGCAGTTTTGGTAATTAATCCCACACACTGGCATAAAATCAGTTCCCCAAAGTATTTTTAAGAATCAATCTGCCACTAGCACTATATACCGTGCTACAAAATAAAATCTCTTCATGTAACTTGCCCTCACCTGAATCCAGTCTCAATCCTCTGCTCTTGCTCGGAATCCAGCCCCATATGTGTGGCTTTGGTCAGCTCCACACAGTCTCCTCTGGATTTTATGACAGAAGAAATGAGAAAGTAGGTAGTTTTCTCTCTTGCAATGAGAAATTGCTGTTCTGCCCTGCCCGGGGTTCAAAGAAAGCAACGGGCACAAAGGAGAAGCTCATGCAGGCGGCAGACCCTACCTAACAACAGAAACCCAGATAGGAAGAGAAGAGAGCGAGGCGACAACTTCAGTGTCCTTAGAGCTGATAGGAGAGCTGTGAGATCCTCGCCCTCTGTCCTCTGGATACTCAGCCCTAGAAGCTGTTTGCTATGGTGTGGATGTGGTTTGGCCCTACTAAAACTCATGTTGAAATGTGACTCCAGCATCACAGTTTTGGGAGGTGGTGAGATTGTGAGAACATAATTAGGTCCGGGGCCTCTATCCTCATGAATGGGTTAGTGCCTTTCTGGAAAGACTGGGTTAGGTTTCACAGGAGTGTCAGCATGGATTGGTCATCCTAACAGCAGCTCATGAAAAGCCTGATTACCTCTGGTATTCTGCTCCTTCTCTGAGCATCTGTTGGCCTCTCATATGTTCCCACCATGCAATGGATGCCACCCTTCCTGGGACCCTTGACACAGGCCAACTCAAACATTCAAAATTGTGAAATAAATAAGCCCCTTTTCTTTATAAACTATGCAGACTCAGACATTTTGTGCTAGCTAAGCAGAATGGACTAAGACATTATTCTACTCTCTGCTTTGATCTTTGTCTCATCTCCTCCCCAGCACAGTGCCTTGTGCATTAGTAACCAACTCCAAATCCAGTCACTTTCCCCTAAGGTATTAAGGGAGGTTGGACTGAGTACAAAGGAAATGTTTAATTTTCCTATAAGGCCTATCAGCAGCTGACAGAGAACAGCATGACTGGGCTTCACCCTACTGTCTGGATGTTTCCCTCTGTCTGCAACTGTGTTCACTGCTGCACTGTTTTATCTTCTCTCTCCCAGCTTTCATCCTGCTATGGATATATGTGCTAATGAAAGCTCGAGGCGATTATCGCCAGCACTGAGCATCAAAGACCAGGACCATCATAGGCCACGCTATGGAGGAAGTTTAGCACTCTGAGAAGGTATCATCCCTCTGGCTGGTCTTAGTCTGCGTTACAAAGCAAGCAAAAGGTGAGCTTGGCCTTGACTGGCACTAGGCTTACCCGGCTCTGGAAGGAATAGGCCACTACTGTAGACTCTGTCCTTCCTCTGCCGTGGCGAGCTGCCAGCAAAGACTGAACCCCAGTCCCCTCGCCTTGTGCCAAAGTAAAGAGACCAGGCTGTTTCTAAAGGGTAACAGTCCTCTCCACAAAACTGAAACTACACAACTGCTCATTCCTAGCAAAGAGGAATATCAGAAACCAAAGTACACTTTTTATGGAAGGCTTGCGGATAAAATAAAATTTTATCAGACTGTAATCTTTTTTATTTTACTTTCTTCATAGTACTATAAAAATATCCCAGAAAAGATCAGCAGTACAGCCAATGCTCAGTGATTTATGAACTGCCGTAAACAGAAACAGGGACAGGGGAGCAGAGTGTGTATCACTGTTTATGCTCACAGGGTCGGTGGCCCCGACAAGTAGCAGTGACAAAAACACCAACACTGTGGATATTTTGTGAACTAATACAGAGCATTTATAGTTTAAAACACAAGAACATCACCTTCTTGCTATGGGCAAACTGTAGAATCGGGGTCTATAAATACCTTGCAAACTCTTAGTTTTCATTTACCACTATGTGCCCTTGATTGGGTCCTCCCATGTAAGATGATATAATCTCTCTCCTTCCAAATGTACAGTGTCGCAAGGGGCACAACACAAATACTTGGGGTACTCAAAAGCGCCATACTGGTTGTAGTTTGAATATCTTTTTCACACATGTTTCTCAAAAGCACACACAAAAAAGAAAAATCTGTAACTCTCACTTGCTGCATTTCCTTGGTGCCTTGCCAGGTATTAACATATAATCACATTTATTAATGCTTATGAAAATTTAATGTGGAATTTTCAGACTATAACATTAAACTTTTGTAAAGGATGACATTTTTTAAAAAATGAAATGAACCAAGCAGTGTTGTTTTGCTAATAATAGACAATGAGTTCTGTCTGTTCATTAAAGTAAAACCTTCACATATAGCAGGCTGAGAACTCCTCTTTCACTTGCGAGCTCTTTGTCCTTCCAAAACTACTTGAAAATTCATTGATAAATTATGAGTGCTCAGAATCACCTAATTTGTTAAGTAGGAATCATTTACTAATCCTCCAATTTATTAAGTAGATTTCAGATACTACCATTGGCAGAGGTCCTCTTTTTGTTTTATGAATGGAATGAAAAAGTGGAAATTAATGTATCTCTATCATTCACATTTTTACTTTTATGAGGACAAACATATACATCTAGATTTTTTTCCCTCATAAAAAATTTTGATGTGACCTGCCCCTAAAATAATAGTGTAAGGCCCATCTCTAGTCCAAGTCATTAATGTCAACAATTCATTCTAGTCTCATTTTTGTACATGGTTCTACCCTATTTTCATATTTGGCCCTGCTTTGCAGGATCCTTGGTTCCATAAACTCACTGATACAAACTCTGGAACAAAAAACTGTCAACCATCCAGGGGCTGTCCTTGGTAAAAGTCTTTATCGGCTTAAAAGAACCGTGACAGTAACATTTCCATCATAAGCAAGAGAGAACACATGGCCTGGGAAATGGCTGTGCACAGAACGCCCTGTAGCCACATGCCTGAGATTCCTCTAAAAAGCTGCTAATTAATCTAGTAACAATGAGAAAAACCCCTCAAGGTCTTAGTTTACTCATCTATAAAACTATCCAGTACTAGAGAAAGAAAAATCAGCCTCTGAGTCTAGTTATGTGGCTTATTATTTTAGAAAGGGCAAAAAGACTAAGGCTAAATTTTCAGTCAATTTATATAACTTTCTCCATATTTGGCCTACTAAAATTATGTCATACACATTCTCATTTTTGTTTGTTATTTTAATGATTTTATATTACCCTCATGTTTGTTGTATTGTTTCTAATACAAAAGATACTTGAATTCATAAAAGAGAAATGAACCTGAGCATAGAATTAGTAAAGCAACTCAGTGTTCTTCCAGATTTTTTTTTTTTACAGGAAACAGCTCTGACCTTGACATTTTTTCCTGAAGCAATTTAAACTTGAATCATGGAGGGCAGTGATTTCTCACCCACATCACAATTAGTGCATTATGATAAAGGATTCTGGGAGAGAATTTGGGGGGGACACTGAATGTTCTATAATTTTTCATTTCAAAATGAAACTGCCCCAAACCTGTAAGAATCAGAATATGAAACGTACGAAGTTGAGCAATTTTTTCTTTAAAATGGTATAAATTTCATCTCTTCACATATCTACTTTTGCTTTTTTGTTTTTGACCTTTTAACCTTATTACACTGCAGTATAAAGTACTCCACAATCAAAGGCCATGTGACTGATGCAGGGTAGTTTCTCTTCTCCTGAAGAGTTGCTTTTAAAAGTTTATGGGCCTTAAATTTATATTCTTAAAAAGATCAACAGAAAGACCAAGACCTGTGGTGAATCCCTTTTCCTGATCAATTTCTTACACTACAGAGAAATTTAAGAGACAAAATGCCCTAGTCTTTTCTTCCACACACCACCCCTAAAATCAGCACTCTTCTAGTCCTACAAAGAACAGGGCTCCTGCAAGAAAAAAGTGATTATGACTGGCCAGATCTTAAGCTGGGGGGCATATTCACAAAAGGGAGATTTTCCCGAATAAATGACACCAATTTGAAAGTTTCCAAGTGCTTTGAAAATCAAATGTTCGTCTTTCTTTTATTTGTCATTCTCTACAGTTTCTAGACTTGAAACCTGACTTTCCAAGACTAGCAAAGGTGACTGGGTAACAGTTTTGTATTCCCATGTTGATTCAACAAAATAAGATTTTATAGGATTGTGATGGCAGCATCTGGATTTGCCCCACAGATGGTGTTCCAGAATGTGACTGTCACAGAGATTCCAGAACACAGGGACAAAGAGCTCTTGGATGACTGCCCCACACTGGAGACCCACCTCCCCCACCAGATCACAGAATTTGCTAATGGCTTTATTATAATCATCCAGGAAATGAGATACATTTTCCCTTTTTACAAGAAAAAAATGAGAAAGAACTGCATGGCTTTGCAGAAGCTAGGTTTTGGTTTTATTCTTTCATTGTTAAATATCAGCTTAGAGAATTAAAATCTACTTCTCCTCTCTTTATAAGTTGCACTTATTAAGAATATTTCTTTTCTTGTAGAACAAAAATAATCACTTCAGGAACCACCACAGCCAATGTAGTCTGCTCACATCAACAGAAACTTTTTTATAAAAATGACCAACAGGAGGCCGGAGGGTTAGCTCAGTGGTTCTGGCACCTGCCTCGCAAGCGCAAGGTCCTGAGTTCGATTCCCGGTAACCACATATAATGCTGGGTGTGGAGACACGCCCACCAACAATCAATACCGCATACAATACCGGACGTGATGGCTCACGCCTGTAATCCCAGCACTCGGGAGGCAGAGGCAGGAGGATTGCTGAGTTCGAGGCTTGCATGGGCACCATAGTGAGCTCAGGGCCAGCCTGAACTACAAAGCGAGACCCTGTCTCAAAAGAAAAAAAAAAAAAATGACCAACAGGATAGATCAAAATGTAGGAACTGCCTAGAAAAGAATATCAACCTATATTTGAGATTCAAGAATGAGAGAAACATGTTTGTCTCTTTTGTCTTGTTTTATATTCCCTTGGATCAGAGCAAAACATTACAGAGGACATGATAGGAGAGCAATCTGAAAGGTAGCTTAGGAGCACAGCCCAGAAAAACCAGGCTCTTCTTTTTCATCTTTTCTTGGCATTTTGCTCCTAAAATTAGCTTTTTGATGCGAAAATTGCTGTGAGTCATTCCAGAGTTAGTTAAAGGTGAAAGAAATGCCTGTGATTGAAATTGAGTTGATTCTTCTTTTGCTGTACTGATTGTGTCTGGTAATTGGACACTGGAATTAGAACTATTGTGACCTTTCACAATATGAAGGAAAAAAAGCTCTATTCAATTTACTGGAATTTTCTCTATATTTAAAGCACTTTTTCTGAATGAAGTAATTTACTCTTTTTTTATAAATGAGCGGTATCAAGCAGCCTGTCATTCACGCCGTCCTGTACATTTATTCAATAATTCTAGCTCTTAAATCAATAAAAACCAATCTGCCTCTTGTTCTCCCATCAACTTTTGCTCTGCTGTCAGCTTCCCACTGCCTCTCTTTCCCGTGTCCACTGTCCCAGAGCCAGCCCTGGTGAGCAGGAAGCAGGACTTACCTACCCAGCTATCACTGTTTCTCCACCAGCAAGTCTCCCAGTTCTCAAAGGCATGTTAGCAACTATTGTTTAGGGTTACTGTTTTAAAGAGAGTAAGAGAGAAGACACGGAATCCCCTGTCCCAGTCAACACCAAAAGCAAGAAGATTATGATTTATTTTTGCAAAGCACTTCACTGATGTCATAAAATTTGTCCTATCTATTTAATCACTTAACAAGTATGTATTGATGGTGCCCTTGAGTTCTGCCATATTCAGGAACATAAGACACAATAGCACAAGAACTAGCAGAAAGAATCAACAGATGGGATCTCATCCTACTGAAAAGCTTCTGCACAGCCAAAGAAGTCGCTGGCACTGCTAGAAGACTACCAACAACATGGGAAAAAATCTTTACTAGCTGTGTATCAGACAAAGGGCTATTATCGACAATATATAAAGAACTCAAACAGATCAGCCTCCCCAAGTTTA
>PVIC010018127.1:0-31947 GCA_004025085.1 Thryonomys swinderianus
TCTCTAAGTTTGCCTTCAGGGTACCTAGGACAACACTGTGCCAGACAAAGAGGAAGGGCTGACACTGGCACTGAGGGGAAGAAGAGGAGGGAAAATGGCCCTTTGGTGGTGCAAAGAAACACTGATTTAATGTTTGGATCAAATAAATGTAGTGAAATGCTTTATGATAAAAATGAAGTTTGAAACCGGTGTGTGATGAGGATACCACGTGATACTGAGAAATAAAGCTGATTTTAAAAGTAAAGACACTAAGAGCAACCCCAGGAAGGTAGAAGAAGCACAGAGAGATTTCTAAACAATGAAGGGGTGATATTTGAGGAGATCCAGGTACATCACTGAGTCTTGAAAAGATTTTTAAAGAGAACAATTTACGTCAACATCATGTGTTTGATTGTAAAGAAGTAGCAAAAATATATTGTTAATAGATGTTTAGTTGCTTACACAGAGTGAGAAAGGATATTAATCCCAGTGTCCCAGAAAAGCAGTGCCCCCCAATCTCTCCATTTTGTTATTGTGGTTATGGGGTGGCCCTGCCTGTGCAGGAGGAAGCCGAGGAGCTGAAAGCGCTATCAGCTCTGCAGAGGGTTTTCACACAGCCGCTGACAGTGACAGCTTAAGTTAGAGAAAATCGGTGGATGTACAATTGGAAAAATGAGTCACTTTTTTCTTAGAAGTTAGACTATATAAACTATGACACGCAAGTTTGCAAAGCCTAAGGATTTAAACTGTTGACTTACAGTGACAAACATAAAAAACTGGAAAAAGAACAATCCGCTAATGGGATTACTGATGCTCTTTGTTCTCTCTCGGCCTCTCCTGCTTTTCAGAGACAAAGGGAAGAGATTCCAGAAACTAAGTAAAATGACAGAAATAAATAAAAATCCACCAACACAACCAGAATACATGTAAATCTAGTCATGTGCTATGTTCATTACAGCCTTTACTCATGTGTTACAAAGGAGTTTTACTTATGTGTTTGTGGTGATGTTGAACATACTGTGCTATAGTTGTCTAAAAGGGTAGCAATCCATTATGTAAAATGCACATGATATTTGATAATGGTTACAAATGATTATGTAAGTGGTTTGGGTATTAGATATACTATATTTCATTGTTATTTTAATGTCTACTCAGTAAAAAAAAATAGCTCAAGTAAAACATGCTGTATTTTGCAGGCTGGAGGTTCATACAGCTAGTGTTGATCATTTCATGATGACATCACTTTCTTTCATGCTTGATTTGTTCCCATGATTTGTCCATCATGGTCCTAGAAGCAGTGTACTCTGTCATACATAGATACCGTGCAATCATTGTGTGCAGCAGGTGATCCTTGTCAGTTTGTGAATTATAGACTTTGATCTTTTCACAGTGACGAAGTCATCTAAAGAATTCTTTTTCAGGATGTCTGTCCTCATTGCTAGCAAGATATAACTATGGATATGAAAAACAGTTGAGTGGAAGGAGAGGTTTGGAATCTGTGGCCATCAATTCCAATATATCAACTTCATTGGAATAAGAAACGAATCACTGGGTGTGTTGGGTGGGTCACCTGGTGTGACTTTGGATGTGACATGTGGCTCTTCATCTGCTGCTCTCTGGTCTTGCTGTCCTGCTCTGCCCCAGAATCCCCAGGAGCAGAGAAGTTCTGCAACCTCATACTCTTCCACCACAGTGGATACTGCCTTGGAACCAGCCTACCATGGATTGCATTCCCCACACTGTGAGCTGAACTACACCTCTCCTCCTTTAAACTGTGAATGTCAGGTATCATGGTCTCAGCTGCAGAAAAAATTAATTAATACAATACCAATCAATTATTACGAACTAAGAAGTAACATCAAAATACTGATGATATTTGTTAGATTCATAAACTATATTAGAGGGAATATGTCCTTGGAAGAAAAATCATAAACTTTATTAGACTTGGATTAGGGAACAGTTTTCCATTCATATTTGAAAGATACTTAAAAGAGCTTTACCAGAAAAATCAATTTATTTAGCATGATTCTTTTAACATGAACAGATAACTGCCTAGAGGTGTTGGATAGTGGAGCTTTGCTAAAGCAACTTGGCTAGTCAGTTACTAAATATATGACAGATTATTATCATAGTACCTGCTATTAAGGATACAGGTTGGGATACTTAACCTGAGTATTCAAAATTAAGCTCTTTTTTGAGAATCAGCATAGCATCACAAGGGAAAACATCCACACTTGACCTTATACATAGGATGATTCACAATCAAACCACAGGTGCCCTAAAAGTATTGTATAAAATTACTCTCAGCCTATTTCTATTAAACTGTATGAAACATAAATAAACTTTTTTTTTTGAGACAGGGTCTCATTTTGTAGTTCAGGCTGGCCCTGAGCTCACTATGTAGGCCAGGCAAGCCTGGAACTCAGCAATCCTCCTGCCTCTGCCTCCTGAGTGCTGGGATTACAGGTGTAAGCCACCACGCCCAGCGAAACATAAATAAACTTTGACTTAGAGTTTGGAATTCATTTCCAAGTTATCTCATTATTCATATGCAAATATTCCAATATTTTAAATATATATATATATATATCCAATATTTTCTCTCTGGTCCACAAATTTCAGATAAGGAATTCTTAAGCTTTTGTAAGGAGACACAAAAACACAAAGTTGCTCACACAAAATATGTTTGAAATTCCTAGAGCAGAAAGTCAATTTGTGGGCTAAAGGAAGATATTGCTTCTTTCAGTCAGTCCTGTATTTTCAGTTCCTAGAGTAATGACTGGCATAGACAAGGACTTAAAATTTTCCAAAAGGATTAAACCAAAGTTAAATCTGCCTGAGTTCTGAAAGTAAATTTCACAGAATGGGTGAATCATAAACTGACTGGGAAGCCACACATGAGTAGTGGGACCAAGCAGCTTGAGTGATGGCAGCCTGTACGGTGGACAGAGTCTCTGGAGACGAGGAGCTGGAGAGATGGGCAAAGGTCATCATTGACCACGCGTGGTAAATGTGGGAAATACTGAAAGAAGTTTACTTACCTGAAATTCCTTCCTGAAGAAAATGAGTTGGGCTGCCTTGTCAAGTCTGGTCTTGACAGGGTTCGATGGGGACATTGATCAGGGAAGCTTTAGTTCTGAGCAGAAATGTCAGCCATGTTTCTGATGGTAAAGTTTAAATTCCCTCCAGGGCTGGAGAGAAACAGCCCCTTTTGATGGCCTGGGACTCCTTTTATGGCATTGTATGTCACTTTACGGTGACTCAATTCTCTCCTGTCACCACACAGTGATGATACCACCTAGTGGGAGTCATACCCAGCTCGGTCTTCACTGAGCACTGAATATTGAGTCCACACCTTGGGGTACTCTTTCGGGTATTTGCCGTAACGCTCTCGGAGCCTTGTGCAGTTGAATCTGACTAAGATACTTCACACATTGCTTGAGCATAGGAGGCACACATGAATAGTGTTAGTAGCCTTTGTGTATTTTGCTGCTCTGTGAATACACCCATCGTCATGACATTTATTTTTCTCTCACTAGTCTGAATCAGAAAACATTTGATTTAGTGTCTATTTTCCTTTGCGTTGTCTAAAATTTTTATTCCTTCCCTTTCTGTAGTTAACATGCCTGCCCATGTCCTCTCCAATAAGCCATGTTAATCAATTCCATTACAGTCTGAGGATTATCTCGATTAGGGCAACTAATATCAACCTAATCCTGTATATTTATCTCCTGTGCTTGAAGTCACTTTTAGTTATTCTCATCAAACCTCAGCCAACCTCTGCGGAACATCTCGGCTCCCACACAGATCAAGGAAATACTTTTGGCTCTACTGCATTTGCGTTGATTCCAACTATTATTGCCTTTAGATTAGTACAATTCATTAGGTCTTACTGACTTTGTGTGTCAGTGACAAGGTCACTGAGAGATTGCAAGGCCCTTGGCCATCAGCCTTTATGTCTGTTTGTAACCCTGACTCTGCTGAATCCAAGCTCCAAGCCTCTGAGCAAAACTCACTAAATACTTACTGAACTAGAGAGTCCACAAGTGGGTAGAGAGAAGACTCTTAAAACTCTGGACAGTCCTCCTTTTCAGACATCTTTGTGAGCTTCGTGTTGTCATTCTACCCTTTCCTACTGCCATGAATAGTTTGTCCAGATCTGCCTCTTTATGTGGGATCTTTATGAGTATAAAATGATATAAGCATGTAAAGACCTTATTTCATTTCACTGAATAAGAAAAGTTGCTCATCACAAGGTAATATGATAGGACAAGCCCCAGTCACTGGAACATTCTGAGTATATTCCTGAACACAACAAAAATGGAACAGGTGCATCATGTCCCAGTGACTTTACAAATTTATTCTCAGAATTACTGAAGTAGTGACCATAAATAGCTATTAATATTTTGCTGTGTCGTTGTATTTAGATGTAGCAGCTATATTTGGTTTAGTTCACTGCCTGTCAGATTTGTATGCTATCTGATAGCATGTCTTTACTATTATATAAATCCCAAATGAAGGAGTGCTTTGTTGAATTTCAATGTTTCGTAAAGGTAGAAACAAATAAGCATAATATACTGTTATCAAGACAGTAAATGTTGTATAAAAATGTGTGTAGAAAGTTGGATCATTGATGTAAAATTGCTTCCCTCCGAATAATTGCATACCCTTTTTCAGAGCTTTCTGAATATATTATTTTCTAAATTATTCTGCAAAGCAAAAGGACTTGTGTACCCAATTAGCTAGCAATCTAATTAAATGAACTATAGTGGTCTCTTTCTGACAGACATCATCTAGTATCAGGAAAGACAGTGTGACACAGTTCATGTTTTGCTTGTGTGAGCCGAGCTGTGTTTTGTGTCCACTGACCACAAGCAAAGTCTGCTCCCTGAGTTGTGACATGGAAGAGAAGACAGTCATTTTTCTCTAAGAAACTCTGTGGTTGTTATTCCCAAAGAAATTGCCTAAAGGACCTCTTCTCTTGTTGTAAGTTTTTTCAAAGACAAAAGAAAACAATCTCTCAAAAGCTTTGGAGAGCTGAGCAAACTAAATTCCCTTTGGGCTTTTACACAGTATTTCAGGTTCAACGCTCCAGTTCTGCTCCTCAGTACCTTTCAGTGGTTCTTGTTTTGAAATTGCATGTGGTAAAAAAAATGTTAGTAGAAGAATGGCTGGAAATGCTTGGTGAGATCAATTTATAACAAACCAGTATGTATGTAGCACAGGCTTTCTAATTGGTAAACTTAATTAAATATTATCAACTAAGGGTGAACCCCCAAACAAAAAAAAATCATCAGTGCAACTATATATCTATAGTCTTGTTTTTCACTGTTGGTTGTACAGTGGTGAAAGGGTTCCATGGGGCTCAGGTGTAGACTTTTCATATGTCCGTGTGTATGTTGTTACTACTGAGAAAGCACTTAACTTCATTTAAGTACAGGCTGATCCCTGTTTTGAAATATAGTCACAATAGCTTTCTAATGGCCACGTATCCATGTTTGATGAAGCCAGAAAGAAGCTTTTGGAAATAGAGCTGCAGTCTATAAGAAATATTCTTGTGCTGATAATGTACTGATTCTTTTTGTTTTCTCAGCCTGTCTTAGGAAGGAGTTGGACCATACCTGCCTTGGACACAGGCTCCTGTCAAGATGGTCATTTAAATGCCCAAAGGAATTCCTAGGAGAATTTCAATGGAAGGATGGAAAAAGGAGTAATGTTTCTCAGTCCCCATTCACGAGGGCTGTCATCAGGGACTGACACCCAGGACCACCTGGCTGGTGTCTTTGTTGGAATGAGAGACAGTTTGATTCTGGCAGTATGTTTCACCCACTGAAATAAAAGGTGGGTCAGGAGGATGTGAGGTATGGCCTGAGAGGGGCCCACCATGTACCCTTTATGAATTTCTGTATTTTTCTTGTTTTAAGCATATGCTTCTCTTTTTATTAATAGATATCTGTGTGACATAATAGCTTCATCCATCCTGGGGAGCATTTATATACATTTTGCCTCCCAATTGTTTTTATTCTCCCTTCATTCCCAGTTCTCCCCTTTCTTCACCCCAGATCTCCAAAGAACATAAGGTCGACCTGTTTCCTTCACCCACCTTTTATATTGACTTTTAAATACTCCCACAAAGTCAGAAGTATTAGCAGAACTAAAGTGTCGATTTCAGTACTTATCATAAATAGATTTTATCTTCATGTCATGCAATTCTTATGGATACCCATTGTGATAGGTGCCTTGAAATGTTGCTTTGTTCTGTTAGTTCTAATCATTTTGAATCAAATTTCACCCAGGTCATGAGTTTTTCCACAGACTCCACATTATGACCATCTTCCTGCCCACAAATATGGTTGGCCAAGTAGGAGTCAAACCTAGGTCTCAAATGTATTCAGTAAAAACACTGGGGCTTTGTGCGGGCTGCACAGAGCTCATGAATTTGCAACTTGTGGTTTGGGTTTCACATATCTTCTACGGCAGGACTGGCTACATAGTCTGAGTGTGGGCCAAGTAAGTTCAGATGTATCTCACAGAGGAGGTAAACACAAGGCTTGCTATTCTATGTACTGGACCTCATGGTGACTATGGCAGACTATATACCTCCAGACTTAATTCTAGGTGTAGCAGAGACCTTCATTTTTCTCTTTCTCTGCTATTCTTTCAACACTGTCTGTGGTATGAAATAGAAGCATTTGTGTATAGAAACATTAGTGGGGCAATTTGTTTTAAAAGAGAACATTTATTTCCATAAAAATTCTTAGAAATATATATGCTGAGGAGGACTCTCGGTTGTTTCTTTTGATAATTCAAAATCATTGCTCCTAATCTATGTTACTTGGAAGAGCAAATTTTTAAAAGAGTGACAAAATATTCTCTTCATCAAAGAAAAATTCCTTTTTATAATTTTATTTGATGATTTATTAACATTTTTTAGTTGTTGAGACTCATTGGAGTCATAGGATGGAAGTAAACATTGGAGATTGCTATTGGGCTTAGATCTTTTCTTCTGCACTTTGTTTTGTGTTTGTTGTTGTTTTCTTTTCTCAGTACCAGAGACTGAACTCAAAACCTTGTGCTGGCCAGGCAGGTATGGTGCCACTGAACTACATCCAGGCCTCTGTTTTTGACTTGTGACCTGAGTGTATGGCCCAAGTTCATCTCCAACTCCTAGGTTCAAGTGATCCTCCCCCCTCAGCCTTTCCAGAAGCTGGGACTGTAGGCACAATCCAGAATACCTGGCCAGTAGGTGAGTAATTTTAGATGAATTAGTGAATTTAAAGGAGCTAAATGCTACTGATGTGCATTGTGTCCATGTGACTCTACTTTGTATATTTCTCAGACTACCTTGAATGGCTTAAACATTAATTAAAATTAGATGTCTAAGAACTTATAATTTATTAGTATATCAATATTTATGCAGTCTAATATTAATGACTTGGTATTTAAAATACTGTAAGATTTAGAATCCAAATTATAGTTAAACAACTTTCATTTAGCACCACAGTTACAAAATAGTACATGGAAGAAATAATTCAATTTGTTTATGAGGTGAAGAAATCTTTTATCCCACACACTTTTCAAAGTCATTCATTTAATGTTGAGATGACTAGCAGTGCCTTGGCTGCAAAACAGCGCTTCTCCAACTTTAGCCTGCCTTGAGTCACCTCAAAACTGTTGCCTCTC
Organism: Thryonomys swinderianus; assembly: GCA_004025085.1. Taxonomy (NCBI): domain Eukaryota; kingdom Metazoa; phylum Chordata; class Mammalia; order Rodentia; family Thryonomyidae; genus Thryonomys; species Thryonomys swinderianus. The sequence goes on from PVIC010018127.1 coordinate 7,663, forward strand.
TAACTTCTATGCCTCAGAATCTTCGATTCAGCAAGACTGGAGCAGGATGAGAGAAGGAGCCTTTCCGAGACTTTCTTAGGTGATACTGACACCAATGGTACATGAGTCACACCTTGAAGGTCACATAAGTTATCATATGAATTTATTTAGTCACTGTTCAACACTCAGTCAACGTTTAGAATGGGTACCTATATGAGGCTATCTGGAAAGGCTGATGAGTTATTTGGATATAAAACTTACTTACTTGGACTTATGGATGTCTTCCCTGCCATGTGGGATCAACTACCGGGATTATTGCAGACATCTGTTCCACCCTACAGGGTTTTACACTACAAGGATTGCTGCACTAGGATTATTGGCCTTAAAATTTACTTACTGAGACTTACTTGCTTGGATTTAAGGATGTCTGTCCTGCCCTATGGGATCTCCAACTACAGGGACTATTGTGGGTAACCACCCTGTTTTATGCATGTTAAAATTATGGGTGTGAAGGCTTGGTACCAAATGAAGGTGCAGCGAACTCAGGGGATTGGCCCTTTCTGCTTGTGGTATTTGGCCTTTTTGAACCCAGGCTCAGCCTTTTCTTCAAGGTTCTGATTTTGTTGTTTGTTGGTTGTTAATCCTTTTGCTGTGGGACTCACAAGGGCCTGGAGTTTGTCATGAGGGTTCTGGCAGTGTCCTCTTCCTCTGGTCTCCCACAGGAGGCAAAATTTGGGGATAAGAATAGAGATTTTACATTTTCTTTTCTGGAGGTGAATATTTTGAATAAGTGGATAGGCTTACTTTGTATCACTGAATATTCTTCAGTGTTTAGCTTCTAACTGTAATCTATGTTTCTACATTATTTCTTTACCATGCAGGTTTTTCCATATGGGATGAACCTGTTTTATTTATCAGTTCAAGATAATTAGGCTAAAATGTTGAGGGATCCAATGTAAAGGCATCTCATTAAATACAAAAAATCAGGCAGACCTGAAGACTTTATATTTATGCATAGTAATTATAATAGTAGATTAGTTTTCTAGGGCCACACACTTAGTGTCTGAAGCCTCAGGAATTAATTTTTCACAGTTCCAGAGGTCAGGGACTTGGATGAAGGTGTGACATGACTGGTTTCTGGTGCAGCCTCTATTCTTGGTTTGCAGATGGCTGTCTGAAGGCTGTGACCTCACACGGCCTTATCTCTGAGCCTGTACATTCTGCATTCATGTTCTCATCTTGCAAGGATGTTAGACATGCCAGATTAAGGCCCACTTGACTAGATTCGACTTAAATTTAACCATGTCTTTGGGGACCAAAGGTGTTATTAGGAAAGAATTCCCTCCAAAGGCCACACATATTGAGGGTTGTAGATTACAGCCATAGAGAAGGAAGGGGAATCAATGGGGAGGGGGATGCCCAGGGTAATGGAAGCTGGGGTTGAGAGGCCATTGGTCCATTTGCCCACAACTTCTTTACAGACAAGAACTCTTGTATGACAGCATAACTGTGCTTCTGAAGACATGAAATAACAGAGGCAAAAAATGAGAGTGAAAAAGAATAGCCAACTACCATGAGGTAAAAAAAAAAAAAAATCTACCAAAAGTAAAGACTTCGGCAGGGAGAGACCATGAATTATATATTTATATTTTAATAAAAATAGGTGTTAATCACTTGGCCAACACTGTTAATGATATGCTAATGAGTTTCTCATGAGCTTGTGCTCAGTGGCATGGTAAATCTAGGACTGATGTAAAATATTTCCCAGGCCTTGGGGAGGATATGTGCTGCTGGTATATATTTATTTTAAAAGGCTTTGGCAGTAAAGTCTTGGAGCTATTTCCAGGGTGAAAAAGTCTTTCTATCTTTGGAAAGTGTTGTAAAATTTCAGAAACAGCAAAGATAGCTGACTGGTAGTTGAATTCAATGTAATTGGATAGAATTTTCAGAACATTTTATGATCATAAGTTCTATCTAGTTGACTATATCTATATCTTTATCATGATTTCCATGAAGATAAAGAAACCCTGGTAGAATGATAAAATTTATCAAATATTTAGATACAGTGAATAGCAAGAATTAGAAATAGCTTGGTAACATATTTTACTTCATTTATCAAAATAATTATAAATAAGAATAATATTATAAATAAAATTATAAATAAGAAGAAATCTACTATCTAATTAATTTATTCCTACCCCTAGAGAGTTCTTGGCTTTCCAAAATTCAACATATTGTAATTCAGAAGAAAAATCCATCTTTGAAACAGCATCTAAAACACTAGCTCTTCTATAAATATTTTTAAGTTCAATTTGTCTCAATATAAAAACTTTATACAGTAGCTGGGGATTTAGCTCAAGTGGTACCACTCCAAACTTGGATTCACAAGGGCCCAAGTTTGATCCCTGGTACCACAAAAACAAAACAAATAAACAAAAACAAGCAAAACACCTCACTTTAACAGAAATTCATTATCTCCTTAGTGTACATTTTTATGAAATTCATTATTACTGGAAATAATTAGCTTGCTTGATTGCTAGATTTAATTTAATTGTTCATCATCTGTTGGTTCAAATATTTCTAGGATTTTTTTTTTTTTTTTTTGCTAAAACTTAAATTGCAGCAGTGCAGCCATGCTTGGAAGTGAGAAGCCACTGGCAATGTGGGCATGAACTGGATTCCATGACTCTGAGCCTCGATTCTTTCTTTGCAAGTCATTTGCTAAGACTATGTGATTGAACTTCAATCAGCCATTATTTCTTTGTTGGTAAATGAAGAATAATGAAGTAATAAATAATGCCAATTTTACCTGCAAGAATTATTATGAAGATTGTATGAAAAGGTATCCTTGATTGGTTAAAGATTAAAATTCAAATTATCATTGTTATTGATCTTAGTACATATAGCTAATAATATATACATCTAAAATAATTCAGCAAAGAAAAAATGACATTGTTTTTTGGCACTGGGGATTTAACTCAGGACCTTGCATTTATAAAGCCGGCATCGTGCCATTGAGCTAAACCCTTGACCCTTTTATTTTTTTAAGAGTAAATAAAGTTTTGAGAAATAAAGGTAGGGAATAAGAAGTTCCTGAGAGACAGAAGGAACCCAGAATGGGTTACCAACAATTTAATTGTTTATGAATAACAAATTTCTCAAATTTGTACTGCTAGATAATATAACTTACAATCAATAATGTGCGGTATTTTCAAATATTGAATGATAATTTAGTTCATGTTATTCTTCAGAATAACAATAAAGACCTTAAAGACTTTGTGCTTCTTTTCAATTGCTGATATTTAAAGTAGTTGTTGATGATTTTGGAGAAATAAAGTTTTAATATTAAATAAAAGCATGTAATAACATAATATTTTGTTTGAGTTACTTTTGTGCTTGCTGATAAAATACCTGGCAGCCAAAAGTTAAAGGAGGAAAAGATTATTTTGGCTCAGTTTGTAGAGTTTCAGTCTGTATTTGGCTGGTTCCAAGGTTGGGTGGTGTGGTGAAGGGTGGGGCCAGGAGGAAGCAGTGAGACTGCCTTCTTTCGGTGCCTTTAAATTATATCCCAGCTACACTCAGATGGAGGTGCCTTTTCCATAAACCTACTCAGCCACACCAGAACTATGATGATCCAACTAGGACACTAGAGACACAACAGTTCCTAATCCAGCCAACTCCAAAAAGTCCAAAGTATGGGTGGGTGAGATTTTGGGGTGATATATAGATAGAAGCCATAACAGATTTGAAGACAATGTCTTATGTGTTAGAATTTTTCTGGGTCTTGCATATTGTGTTTCGGTGATAGGAGTGCTGACTAATGAATGCAATGAGTTTACTCACTGGTGAGGTGAGTGTCCCCCCAGTCCAATACTTCAATACCATTCCAAGAGTTTCCTTACCTTCCCTTCTCTTCCTGTCTTTCCTCTCTCTCTCCCTTTCTCTTTCTTTCTTTCTTTCTTTCTTTCTTTCTTTCTTTCTTTCTTTCTTTCTTTCTTTCTTTCTTTCTTTCTTTCTTTCTTTCTTTCTTTCTTTCTTTCTCTCTCTCTCTCTTTCTCTTTCTTTCTTTCTTTCTTTCTTTCTTTCTTTCTTTCTTTCTTTCTTTCTTTCTTTCTTTCTTTCTCTCTCTCTCTCTCTCTCTCTCTCTCTCTCTCTCTCTCTCTCTCACTTTCTTTTTCTTTTTCCCGTTTCTCTTTTTTTTTTTTCTGAAACAGAATCTCCCTATGTAGTTCAGGCTGGCTTTGAACTCACTGTGTAGTACAGACTAGCCTTCAACTTACAGCAATCCTCCTGACTCAGCCTCCTGAGTGCTGGGATTACAGATGTGCTTCACTATGCCTGGCTTCCAGAAATTGCTTAATAAGTCAGGTTGACAAACAGATATGCAACTCCCAAAAGATAGTTATTAGTAGCATCTGGAATCTGTCATACTCAGTCCAGATACTTTCTCACCTGAAAGCTGTAATATTGGACTTCTGGATGTGAACCCCGGTGGATTTGTGGATCTTAGAGTAGAGGTCATGAATTGGTCTCTAAATGAAGAATTTTATATGGTATTTATATACATTACCATATTCATAACAAAAAATAAAGGAAACTCCAACTTGAAACTTTGGTTTTCTTTGCATAACTCTTATATACAGTATTATAATGTATAACAGAACAGAAAACTATAGTTTGTATTATCAGTACAATTGGCAAGAATTACAGCAATGTATAAAGAAGATGTACTAACCAAAAAAAGACACTGTGACTCTATAAACAAGATGTGCAGAACTGTACAAAAAATGGGTTATAAGTCTGAAAGGCAGGTTGTAAGTCTGAACAAATAGGTCATTTAACAAGGAATCTCTGTATCCACCTCATCTTATCAAATAGTTTAATGAAAATGATTTGTTTTTCTTAAGAATACATGTGCTCCAGTAACCTTTAAGATAAAACATAACAGTCACCAACAAATCATCACATCAGCTAGGTTCAGGCAATATTTATCTCACATGTGTCAGAAAAGACCAGGATAAAATGGCTCAGAAATCCAGGATAATTTATAATATAATATCAATAGAGAACGTGCTCATGGATAATCATGACTGCAAAGCAGATGCAATCTAGATATGGTCTTAATGAAGCCTCTATCCCAGTACTCTTCACATGTCCTTCCCTGGCAACTGAGCAGCTCCCATGAATTCTTCAACGTTACCCTGATCACACAGTTGATCATGCTGGAAATGATGGTTTAAGTTGTACATTTTGGGCTTATTAAAGAAGGCATTTCTGGAGGTCATTTCTAGGAATGAATGAAACCAAAATACTTGCTAATAAGGTATCACAGAGCCATGAACCTATTAGACTCTAAATCACTGGAAATGCCACATATCTTCAACAGTGAAGCTGCCATTCATTCACCCACTGCTCTGTCTGTCTCTGTAGGAAAGACTTGTAACATACTCAGGAAAGGAACTTGCTAGTCAGGAGCATAAGACCAAAATTAAACACATAAAGCAATTACAGAGCCAAGAATCACAATGATAATTGTTTGTGGTGTTTCAGAATTGTATACATAACCATTTGAGAAAACATGTCCACCCATAGGATGGGAGAAATTTCTATGTATCAAAATGTTTCAGGGGTAACATCACTTCTGAAGAGTTTGTTTATATCTGAGAATTTATTTACTTCCAGATGAATCTGTTTTCTTATCACCTGTGGAACTGTTGGAAGCAAATAGTGCTAAGCAATCCTTAGAAGTGAGCCCTATAAAATAAATGTCCTGATAAATTTTTCTGGTCCATTGGCCCAGCTGTTCTTTCTGTATCAGACATGATCAAGAAGTCTCATAAGACCACGCTCCAAATCACTCCATTCTGATTAAACAGGCGCAACCTTTTTTTTTTTTTTTGGACAGTTTGCCTCAGTATCCAAAAAATGTCAGGTATCTTATTTTTTTCTAGTGTCAGATGTAGAAATAATAGATATTTTGAAGATATTTGTCTTTGCACAAATTTTGTGTTGATTTGCAGTACATGCTTATTGACTGTGCTTAAATACAATAGTCCATAAGGACTCCTCACTTCAAAATTGAGTTTCTTTCCTGTGACTTTCTGGTTAAGCAGATCAGTCCCTAAATGTGGGATTGTATGTAGTACATACATTACAAGATTCAGGACAAAGAAATGGTTGAAGGAAACTCCAACTTGATGACTTTACTTTTATGTGCATGACTCTTAAATGCAGCACTGTAATATAGAACAACATAAAACTACAGTACTAGACTGTCCAGTACCATCACCAAAAACTACAACACTGTAAATGAGACATCAAGGCTCTATCAGCACCATGTACAGAACTGTATCAATAAAAAGATGGGTCATTAGTCTAAGTTAGAGGGTCAAAAATCTAAACATTTGTTAAACTGGTAGGTTGTTAGTGGAGAAATACCTGTATTATATATAAAAGCGATGACTGCTAAGTGTTGACCTGAGCAAAAGAGAAAGGGCTTATAGGTATTGACCTTGACAGGGATGGGCGAATTGACAAGAGAAGACCCCAGAGAGGCCATTTCTGAGCCCATGCAGCTCTCCTTCTCACAAAAGCCTCTGTGAGCCAGAAGGCTTCTGCAGTGGTGGTCCGTGCCTGGCCTGGAGCAAACAGAGAGCGAAAGAGGCATATTCTACTTGTCTGTTTTTTTTCTAAGCAACACAGCATGACACAGGGACAGTGAAGACTGGAGGAACTTTCATGTCATTTTGTTCCCTAGTGAGTTTGCAGCTTTGTTAGCAACAAGAGAAGCCATCATCCTCTGGAAATAGCTCTTTCATGGTGAATCAGAGTACAGCAATGTGAGATGCCATCTCAGATGCCCAAGAGACAGCAAGCTTCAGGTAGATGCTGGACTGTGAATAGTGAATTGTTTCTAACTTTATATGAGACAAAGCAATAGGGCCTGGGGTATAGAGTAATATTTATTGACAGATGAATTATAGTCCAGACATAATTGAATCATTGTTGTGAATAAGATTATTCCTTGTTAGTGAAGGAAGTAGACAATAGCCCATTTCTTACACAGATGGTCTTAAAACACTAACCAAAGAAGGCACAACAAAATTAATGAACCTCCGGGCAAAGAATTGATGTAAAATATTTCAAGAAACAGTTTTTTTGCCTTTGACATCATGTCTATGTCTGTCACTTCTATTTCAGAGTTTTCTTCATTGCAAAGGTTGTTCTGGTTATGTGAAGTGTTGAGAATTCAGTGAAAAAGCCCAAGAAAGCCCTGACATACTGTGGGAAGCAGATGTTACTTATAGAAATATTTAGGGTTCTTTCTCAGATTGCTTAGTCATTGGATTTCAGAAGTACTAGTTCCAGAAAAACAAACAAACAAAAAGAAATGTCCTTGACAAGTTGGCACATTCTCTTGATAACTGATCTAGTTGGGTGAGAGGGAGATCTCACATTAGACAGGAACAGTCCTAAGCTCAAACCACACCACTCCAGGAGGCCCTAGGTCCCAACACTGCAGGCCAAGCTCTAGCACAGGTTTTGGGGGAAATCTGTTCTCACAAGAGTGGATCCAAAGGTTCTTTCACTCAAATTTCTTACTGCAGTAATGCCATTGTATCTGGACAAGAAGTTCTGGAAATTTCTTTAGCTGTCCTGTTGGATCACACCTTCTATCTCACATTTGGTTGTTTATTAAATTGTACTGTCTTCATCCAAAGCCTTGTCCCTCTGTTTCAACTCTCATTTTCCAAGTATAAAAGTTCCACCTTCTTCTGCCTGGCCATTTGATATTCCCTTTTATTTTCATCATAATTGATTTATAATTTCTAATTTATCTTTTAGAGTACTCAAAAAAGTATCAGAGCTGGTGTAGGCAAACTTAAAATGTCCCATCAGTACCATCAGATGACTTGGGTTCAAATCTAGCTCTACTATGGCAGCCTGCCCTTGGGCAAATTGTTTACTTTGTGTTTCATTTTCTGATTCTATTCACTGGAAATAATGTTACCTATGTATTTATTTTTAATTGGTGTTTAATAACCTATTTGAATAATTTTATCTTTAATGCAGGTGTAAAGGAATTCTTATCATTTCAATGACAGTAAAATTCAAACTCTAAAATTGGCCATTAATTAATAACATGTTAATTTTCAAAAGGTTTTAAGTATTGCTGGGCGTGGTGGCTCACATCTATAATCCCAGCACTCGGGAGGCAGAGGCAGGAGGATTGCTGAGTTTGAGGCTTGCCTGGACTACATAGTGAGCTCAGAGCCAGCCTGAACTACAAAGCGAGACCCTGTCTCAAAAAGAAAAAAAAAATTTAAGTATGACTATCAAGTACAATATACAACTCAGTGCTTTCTCTTATAATACTAAAAGTAACCTTGTTAGCATTCCAAGTGTACTGAAAGCCTGAGTTTTCAAAAAATTTGAAAAAATTATTTTTGTATTTATTTTGAGAAATTGGAGAGAAAATATGCATAAGACATTTAGAAAAATGAATTCCATGCTGTCTTTTATTTAACAAGGTCTTAATCTGAAAGCTAGTATGATTCTCTCCTACCTACTAGATGTATCTGTGCCATGATACCTTATGCTCACCCCATTGATTTCCATGTTACCTTTCAGTCTTGGCTCTATGGCCCATGAAGTATCTTGTAGACTCCAGGGCACACTCTACTTTGAAGATGTACACTACAGGCTCCAACTTTGTCTTTTCCTTTTCTCTCCCTAGAATGTATTTGTGTTGTTTATTGCTTGGAACATACCCATTTGTATTTCAACACCAAATTTCACTTTTGCTTATAAATTTTCTGATCCTTTCCATGATATTAATTGCATTGCATAGTGGACTTCACTTTGCCCATATCGAACTGATTCTACCCATCCTTTCTGTGTATAATAGCCCGATTTAAGGGCCATTTCTGTGTCATGAGAGCCCCTAGGCCCACAATCACCCTGCAGAATGCAGCTCACAGTATCAGAGTTAAGTTAAAGAGATAAAGCACAGAGGTGCTAAGAAGTTAGCATCTTCCTGTAAGGAGACCTTAATTACTAAGAATATTTGTTGAGTATCTGCTCTTCAAAGTGTTCAAAATAACAGATTCTTTGTATAATTTTCCATAGCACTCAGTACCTGTTCTTGTACAAAATGTGACTGCAGCACTCTCATTCTTTATCGTCCGCGCCTCCTCTGGACTGTGATACTCCACAGAGGGCTGGCTCCCACCTATCATTGCACTTCCTGATCTTGGGCAGTGCCTGGCTCAGGGTGAGCTTACTGGATACTGAGGCCTGAAATGAACCAGAATTACCTGTTGGGTGATCCAAATCTCACAGTCACCTTTTTAGTTCTCTGACCCTTTGCAGTTGTGGAGTATTTGTCCTTGCCTTCACTTTAAGCCCCTTCTTCAGGGTTAGAATCTTGTTCCTGAAATTCAGACTTACAGGCTTTGCAGTCTAGTTGCTGGTAGGTATTTTAAAATTTATTTATGTTTTCTTTGCTTATTTATTTATTTATTTATTTATGCTTTCCTTGCTGGTCTTTCCGCGGGGGTGGGAGCGGGGTGGGGGTAAAAAAGGAAAGGAGTGAAGAAAAACGTAGAAAGTAAATAAAAGAAATGGAAGGGGGAAGTTTAAGAGGAGGAAGGGGAAGAGAAAAATTAAAATGAAGAGTACTGAGAGTTCATATATGATATTCTTCCTTCTTTCAGTAAAATCAGAGAAAAACTGAACATCATGGAGACTACATTATTTCTCCCACATAATCCTAATCCACTATTATAAACTTTTGGTCATGTTACTTCAAAATACTCATGAGTAAGGCTATTAATGTAAAATATAAAAACTTATTGAAATAAAAATTGTTGTATTTTTAAGCTTTCAAAGTAAGCACTTCTCTGTAACACAAGACTTCTAGCAAAGTCAGAAACTGTTATTTTCCTATTTTGTTGTCCAGTAAAGAGAAAAGTACCTCTGGCAATATCATTTTCTTTATTATCTTTGTGGATGTTATGTGGAAAGCAGGATATTGAGTCACTCTCTCAGAGCAGAAAAGCAAAAATTACCCACTGTGTCTGCTCAAAGGTTTACAATATATTCTAAAGTAAAGTATAATTTTATAAGTTGAGTCTTTTGACCCAATTTTATAATTCTAAGAACTCTTAGGCCTGTGGCAAAACCTTAATCTAATCTTTTGGGCTTTAAATTCAATCACAGTCTTACATTCTTCTCCTTTCACAGGACATTTTCTTAGCACTTCTCAATTTCCCTCAAAGAGTAAAGTAATATTACTTGTCGAAATTACTATGTACTTTGGACTTTGTGAACAGTTAATTATGCAATTATAAACAATGTACAAGGTAGATAAGAGCATACATTTGTTATCTGACAGATCAGAAATTAATGTGTTTTCCTGTCACTCATTAAGTGTGACCTCAAGAAGCTATTTAACTTCATTATATTTTCATTCCTGCCACAGAAATTGAGAAAATAGAGCACTATAGCAACCAACTGAATTAATTAATACAAACAGTGCCTGACAATGGCCAGAACTTGATAAATATTAATAATTTATCTTGCACATCTGACTTGCTGTTAGTTTATTATGTGAAACTCTTCCCTTCATATAGTGAATTCCTGCCCTCAAAGCTCTTGGTAGGAAATGAAGTCCATTTTTCTAGGTAGAAGTTTAATGGCTAATACATTTGGATCTTGCTTGTCTGGCCTTCTCCTTGCAGTTAGGCTTGGAATCAAGTGCATGCTATTGGGAACAATCCTGTTTGGGAGAAATAATTGGAAGGTCACAACTGACCAGGGCTTCCTGCCTGCCTATAGTCCCACATGCTGTGATACTTCAGGACAAAACTAAGTCATTGCCAGTATCTGCCTGCCCAATGGGATCTTCATCTGTAAAACATCTCTAGGACTATTATTGCAGGTGTCCGCCCTGACCTCTGAGTCTGTTACATTTTGTTACTCTAGAGGTGCTGAATAAAAGGTGTGGCCGGCTGGGGCCTGGGGTCTTTTGCTACCCAGAGTAGCATGGATCAGGCCCAAGCTCAGCTTCTCTAAGCCTCATTTCTGCCTCATTATTAATTATTTCACCTTGTGCCATCAACTCACAGGAGACTAGAAACTAATGCAAAGGTTCTAGTTACGACCCCTTCCCCTGTTTCTCATACATGCAGCCTGCACTTGGCTCATAAGGCACTGCTACAAGGAGACGCACACAGAAAATCTGCTGGGCGAAAGACCAGTGCAACTGGGACAAGGACACTGGTCATCAGTGGCCGCAGCAGCGGGACCCTGGTGCTGAGCTTCTGATTTGCTAGTGGTGTTTCTTGTGGCTGATGCTGCAGTCACAGTGGTAGAAGAGCACAACTTCTAGCTAGAGAAGGAATTCTTTTGCTCTTCCTGCTGTGAGATTTCTGAGATTGGTTCTTTAATCTCACTGAGCTTTGCTGAAGGGAGTCCTTTGTCTCGAATGGGCCAGTGTCAGCTTTCAGTTTTCTGTGAGTGTTTCTGCTTAAAATTAGGAGCAGAAATATTTGCAAGCAACAAACCTAAAGGGAAGTTGGGATGAGGGGCACAAGGGAGATGGGAAGTCTGGAATTTGTTAACTGGCATAAAGGCAAAAATATTCCAGTGAATATTAAAGGACAGAACTTTGGTAGTTGATAGCATGCTGTATCCAAGCCACTAATTAAATTATTCCCTGTGGTTATCTACTATGAAATAACCATTCAAAGGTGGACTTGGGAGGCCAGTGCTGTTACAGATCGGTATGAAAGGTAATTCAATGAATATGACTTTTTTTCTAAATGTGTGAACGTATTAGGAAGAGAGTGGTGTGCTCACATCTCATTTTGACTTAAGGTATGGACTGTAAATAAGAGAAAGTCTACATTCATTATAAAAGAAAAAGAAAAGGAGAAAGAAAAAAAAAAGGAACCCCACGTTGTTTCTGGGGACAGAGAGCCAGAGAGGTTAGTGAAAAGGAAGTGTAGGTTTTTATCTGTGCATTCATTTGGGTGACTTCGGTGCTTTGACTTTTTTCTTTAAAAATTTCATTAGTTCATTTTTTCATTAACACATGGATCACAAATGCAAAGCTCTATTGAGATAGGGAGGTAAATGAAATAAGTCTTGATTTTTCAATACAGAGAGATACAGATAATTTAAACATAGTTGTTTATTGTCTAGGTGAACCCATCCATTTCATTAGGCTTCTGTTAGCTCAAAGGTAACAGCTGTCCAACCTGTGTTGCTTAAATAAACACGCATGCAGTCTGCACTTGTGCCTAGAAGTTTGGAGGTGATCAGTGAGTTCAACAACTCCAGGGAGGCTGGGGCGATGGCTCTGTGCTTCTCCCTGCCCCTCCCTCTGTCAAAGGAAGTCTAGGGCAATACTTCTCTCAATACTCATGCTTAAGCAGGGCCGAGGTATGAGAAGTGCTAAATTTGCTGCCAAAAAGCAAATGCTTTCCACAGAATGCTATCCATCTGACCCGCTTCTGCTAAGGACCCATTGCCAGGGCTGAGTCCTATGGATGTGTATCTGACACTAAGAAAGTGAAACCAGAGAGGGTTCATCAAAGTGGTCCTGGGCCAAAGACACTGCTATCTGAATTAAAATGAGCGTGTTGGTAAGACTGAGGCGAGTAGTAAATATCAAGTTGTCAGCTAATAAAGTGTGCGTCACATATTTATTTTGCCAAATCCTACAGGGAATACATTTATTTAGCCATTATGAACAGCTGCATTTACCATCTACAGTGGAACTGAGCTAATTAAGCAATGGCAAAGGTCTTCTTTGGATGTCTTCTTACCAAGATAAAGAATTACAACAAACATGCTATTGTGAGAGAAAAGCATCGACGATGATGGGAAAGACACCCACCCATAAGCACTGAAGTTCCTTTCTAGTGCTGAGCACTGTGAGATACAGTAATTTGCCCCTTGGAAGAGGAGCACTGGCTGGAATCAGGCCATGGACCCAGGCCCTCCAAATTCTGTTGCTAAGGTAGATCCCTGAGTTGCATGGGATGCATTTTCTCAGCTGCGGCTTTCATTTGCTTTATCAAGGGTTCCTGGGTAGTTGCGTTTGATTGTATATCTGGCCCCTTAGTGTGATGACATTGATACAGACAGGGAACATTATGCAGCTATGTGGAATGACTGTGTCCTGCAGAGCCCTTCAATTCAGCTAATAGGAGAGAGAGTTCACAGAGAAAAGGAAGTACATTTTAATCAGATATGCCAGTATCCCATCAGAGTCCTGACCCTTTCTTTAGCTTTGAGAGCCCAATGAGCCATGGTCATGTGTGTGCATATGTGTGTGTGTTTTTCCAAAAACAATTCCAACACAAAGAATGATTTATTTCTTACCATTCTTGTAGTTAATATGGGCTCTGGCTTAACATTCTAAAATAAAATGTATTTTACTCTTAGTTAAATTGACTACTGAGCTAGCCCACATAGACAAACTTAGTCCAGATAGACTGTCATTCTGGTATATCATGATTGCATTAATGTGGATTTTAGGTCCTTTGGAAAGAAAATGATGAAAGACATTGGGAAAAGATAAGACATTTGTTACTGTCTTGGCTTTATGGAGAAAAAGATCCTATCCTACTTATTGGTTTTCCCTTACCAATCTACTTCCTCACCTAGTGTTAACTTGTTAATCCACACTGAAGCATAGTAATGAAGCAACTGTATTGTAAACTTCAGTGGGCTCCATGTTCCAGAAATACTGAATCTGCACTAACAATTGTGCACTCCATTTGCAGGTAACTTGGGGATGTTTTATGTTTGGTTCAATGGACTACCTTGCTGAAAGATCAGCTGTGCCTAGAAGGCCGCTCCTAAGGTTGGTGGACCAAAACACTTCTGCTTTCTACACCTTCTTGTTTCAATTTCTCAACACATAGATGAACTAATGGACTTGAACTTTCGTCGGGAAGTTTCCTCAGTGATATAGCCTGGCTTCTGTGGATAGAAAGAATGGCTGAGCATCAGTTTATATCTTGGGATCATCTATAAATGGAGTTTTACCGAAACTGGCTTTTTCAAATAAGCATGTTGTTCTCATTTAGCAGATACTGTTATTGGAGAATATCAGTAGTCTCACTCAGGGACACACAGAGATTCTGGGAAGGCTGATTATCAATGCTCGGAAAGGGAGAGGCAGGACAAAGGCTGCTGAGTGGCTGCAGAGCTGTGGCTCTCTGGTCTTTCCCACCTTCTTCCTCTTCACAACCTCCCAGTCACACACCCTTCATTCTGAGCAATTTTCCAGCTCTATGTATCTACCTCCATGTGATTTTATTTGAAAGCAGGGTTCCATTGCTTAAAAACATCTGAGGTGCACTAGATTAAAATGATATTCAGTATCCCTTCTAAATCTGAGACTCAAGGGCTTCACTTAAATTTTGCCAATTAAAATATGTTAAGCATTGGTAGTAAACTATTTTATGCATTTGAATGAAAGTAAATGAAATGCACTTATGCTTGATTATAAATAAAACCTTGACAGTGAATAACACAGAAATACTATATGTTAAATGTTAGAGCAAACACAAACATCTTCCCTTTCCATGCTTGATATTTTAAAATAGCAATGAATTCCCATTCACCATTTCTAGCAACATGAACTGGAAAATTGTCTTAAGCTCTTCATTCTTCAACTTCCTCATCTGTAAAATGGAGATAATAACAGTATCTATTCAGTGGTAATGAAAAAAGTAGGAGACATTTAAAGATTTTAGGAAACTAGAGTCTAGTAAACACTCAATATAAATTATAAGCTTCATTATTGCTTATTTTCAAATAATCAAATCTGTATTACATGTGTGACCACCAAAAATTTGAATAACTAATTTATGTAATTACAAAAAAAAAAAAGAAGTAGGACATGTAGAATAGCTTGAAGTAGAAATCAAAGAGGAAAACAGATGGGTAATATCCAGAAAGAAAATTGTCCTCCATGCCGCCCATCTGCTTCTCCCTGCTGCATGCTTTGAAGTAATATAAATTTTCAAACAGCCAAGTAATAGAACCTCGGTACAGTTTAATTTCTGTCTGCACTTCACTGGCTACTGGCAAGGGAATGGTAGATTCTGACCTGATGATAGCACCACAGCGTCCTGTTTTTATCCCGCGAGAGGCCAAGCTTTACAAAGATTAAAATTAGGAGGAGGCAATTACTCTCCTTATTAATCAATTCTAGACACCTTTGGCAGCTTTCTCTTGCAACAAAAGTACCATTCAAATCAAGGTGGTGGAGACTTTTCAAAAGTCTCTTTTTTAATTGAAAGCATCAAGTTCTCTCTAGTAGGCCACAGCCTTCTTTCCTAAGAATGTGCTTAGTGTTTTTCATTTGAAAATTACATAGTTTTCTAAAAAGCACCTCGTTATTCCTTGTTCCTGGGTCGGGAGAACCAACATCGTCAAAATGGCTATACTCCCACAACTACTATATAGATTCAGTGCAATTCCAATTGAAATTCCAACGGTATACTTCATTCTCTTATTAACGTAAAGCATGATTATGCCTAGTAGAAATAGAAACTTATTTGATCCAGACATTGAAGACTATTGCATATTTCTCCTACTGGGAAAAAACATTAAGCATTATTTTGAATTCTGTTAAATGAATGACCATTCATGAAGATCCAGATCAGAAATCAGGGAAGAGACTTCTAAAGGTGGCACTAAAGTGAATCTCCTATAGCAACAAACGTTTGCTAGTTGTCACAGCAGTAAAGGTAATGTTTAAACCTGTAAATTAGTGGAGTGTTCGGTCATTTTCCTGTTGTAATCAGTCAGCTTTAGCAGGAATTCGGTAATGAAAAATGAAAAAGAGTAGGTGTTTTTCCCGTCTCCTTTCTCCTGGGTGAATCCTGGTATCTGTCGGTGAGGAAGGTAATACAGGCACCAGCGACCCCAGCTCTCTGGGCTGTACCACAAGCCCTCGTCTCTCATCTGCTCTGAGGGTCCCCCTGTGTGATGCAGGTCCAGACCATGCTGCTGCCTCTGTTATATCATCACAATCTCCATGACACTGAGGAAGAAAATCATGGAAGAAAGTGGAAGTGACACACAACACCTTTCTCTTACAGGGGCCAAAGAGGGGACACGGCCAGACCAAGGTGGTGTTGTCATCTTTCCTCTCCCCACTGGCCTCCGGAGCCCTTGGAAATCTTGCAGCGCTCCTGCCAACCGCACCCAAAGGAAGCTGCACAAACCCTGCAGAGCTTCAACCAAAACGTGTGAGGAGGGAAGAATTTGGGCTAGTAGGTTGGACATGTTGGTCGTGTCTGTAGTATAGAAGGCAGGAGAAAAGATCAACTGGAAGTAGAAAAATGAAAACTGAACTTTCATCCTGAGCATCACCTCCAGACGTTCCCAAATGAGTCTGGCTGAGAGTGTTTTGAGATTTTGTGTATTGACAGGAACCAGGCACCGGGTTTTCTGAAGGCTGTTTGTTCACTGACTTAGAATTAAAAGCATCTGTCAAATTCTGGTTTTCCTCAACACTTGTTTGGATGTAGGTAGTCTTTCCAGTGAAGACTTCTCTACTACTGCACCAGTTATAATGAACCCACAAGTACTATGTCATTATCTCTGTATTCTTTTCCATATATTTTGTTTCCATGTAGATGATGGATAAATTAGGGGATATTTTCAGGTCAAGTAGGGTGAGATATTTGGATGAAAATATATTTGTCTATACATTATTGACTCTGATTTTCTCTTTTGAAGGAGTGCTCCCTCAAGGAACCATTGTATAGTTTTCAGCCTCTGGGTGAAGGTTAGTGATTCATTTTATGTTTCATATAAGGTCTTTAAGTTTATCTTCTGCAGTAGTATTGTAAAAAAAAATCAGCAGGAAACAAAGTTCCTTTAAAAAGATGGAAGAGGCTTGATAGTGTTTTAGGAGCTTTATTAATAACCATGAGTTTTTGGATTATTTTCACCTTCTGGTACTAGATTTGCCTGAATTGTAAATTTAAATATCCACTTTCCTTCTGTGTCATTCCTACTTATTTTTTTCAACTCAGGAGGAACAAATTATCTTGTTGATAAACTGGGAAGTTAGAGCTGGGTGTAGAAAGCCATAGCTTTCTATTTGTGTTCTTTGATGGCTTGCACAGGGCCTCCACCCCATAAATCAATTTTATCTGGGTGGGGCTCTGTGGAAGGGTATAGTTGCTCTGGAGTCTCAGAACTGACTGTGTGAAGAATAAGTGTCTAACACTGGAGTTTGGTACTGAAAATTCCTGCCGGCTCCACAATAAATCTACCTTCTCCAACAATAGTGTGGTACAGATGGTGAATATTTTACAAAAATATTTTACAGCCTGGCATGGTGGCTCACGCCTGTAATCCCAGCCCTCGGGAGGCAGAGACAGGAGGATTGCTGAGTTTGGGGCTTGTCTGGGCTACATATGAGCTCAGGGCCAGCCTGAACTACAAAGTGAGACCCGGTCTCAAAAAAAAATTACAGTAAAATACACTGTGATTGATATCTCTTAGAATATTCCTGCTCACTTCAAACATGCCTATTCCATCACTTTTGCACCTTTCCAAAAAAGTTCTGGAAGATCTCTTTCTTGAATGTCTTTACAAGGAGTGATAAAAGTCATTGTAATCAGTGTGTTTCAAATGAGGGAAGGTATTTGAAGAGACCGATGGGAAAGTATCTTTCACTGTCCTAGTTTTATTTAATTGAAATATACATCCTGTTTTGCAGTTACGCTTCATACACTGCATTTTAATTTTTCTTCCTCACTTCAGAATGATCCTTCTCCCTTTAGAATCAGTCCACTAATTTTGCTCTGAAAAGAGACAAGAAAATCTTCGTCGAAACCTAGTCTCTCTCCTTGCTCTTAGATGCTCAGTTCCCTCCTTATTCTTACAGATTCACCCCTGAGCGAGACCTTGATGTTCTGTCTAACTTTGCTCTTTTTCTAGGTCAGACCGAATAAGGATTGTTGGATATGGATCTAGTCATCTGTATTTTCAGAAAACTCCACACATTTTTTTTTAAAGTACCCTCTACGTAATAAAGATACTTAAGCTGTATCAGTTAGATGTGATGCATTTTTCAAGGTCACGTTTATCTTTTCATTTTATTGACAATTTTTGAAACAATAAAGATTTGAAACTTGCTAATGAAATCCATTCATCATTATCTTTTTTTCCATTTGTGTCTTCCTTTATTCTAGAGCTGAATATTTTCTGGTAGATTTTTGAGCTTCAATTTAAAGTAGATCATTTAAAAATCACTACATGAATACATGCATACTGTTTTTAAAAGCCTTAAATTGCAGAGGACTATTTGTTGAAACACAACTTCCCATTAGTAACATCTTTATATATGACCATCAGGAGTGATTTGGTATATGCAAATATAGTTTTAATATGATTCTGATTTTAATGTAAACACATACATTGTTTAGTAACTTTCAAAAACAATATATCTTTGTGAAATATTCATGCTTTTCTTTTAATGGCATAGCATTTTGTAGAAAGAACAGATCAGAACACTTTTAACTCTTCTTCAACTCATTAATGCTAGGGTTCCAGTTGTGTATGATTGCAAACATCCCCACAGTGGCTGTCCAACTACTCATACCTCTTTGTTAACTTATGTAGGTACAGGCTTTCTCCATTGGGCTTCTAAAAATTGTTATGAGAAACACTGCAGTGAAGAAAACAAGGGATAAAATAGTGCTATGGAAGACCATTCAGTTCATGGGCACCTTTGAAACTTCAGCACCAGTGAATATAGAAGCTGGTATTTGAGAAGCCAGTGTGCATGGCTGAGGAAAAAGAGCACTGTGTTTGGAGCCCTCCACAGTGAATATTAAACATGCATGAAATCGCTGAGTGGACATGTGGGTGGGAATAAGCTTGAAGGTATTGAAAGGAAGGAGCCACGGTAATACTGTGAGGGGAGTAGATGCTGGTATGGTGGGTGTGGGCATTGAGAAAGCTGATGTAAGATGAGAGCTGGCGAGGCTGAAAGTGAACCATCATGGGAGAACTCAGAGACAGGCCTGTTTGTGGTAGCCACATGATACTGCCACACATTTGTGAAGCATGGCATGTTGTGATTCATGCGCACGTTCAGAGCCCTGATCCTTAATGGAACCCGGATGTTATTGCCTGAGTCCAGCTGTGGGCTTTTGCTTTCCTGTTGAAGACTACGTTCCCATACATGCTTCCCCTTCTTGTTTGTTCCTATACATGCTTCCCCTTCTTGTTTTTACTTGGGAAATATCACATATAAATCTGTACAACTTTTCTCTATCTGTGTATCAACCCTGGGATATTCACACTGGGTAAATACTACCTAAAGTAGAACAGGCTGCTTTGATGAAAATGTTTCTGCAAGTAGAATAATTGGATCAAAGGCAATGTATGTTACAAATTTGGCATTAATGGCTTAAATTTGCATGTTGTAGATTCTGTCAAATTTTTCCCCAAATTTTGATAATTTATGACCACATCGTTTAGGAATGTCTGGTGTTCTATATTTTCATCAGCACTGAGTAGGATTAAACTTTAAATTTGCTTGATCAAACTTATGACACTCACATGAATGAAATTAGAGACTTCACTTCTGTTTTCATTTACATTTCCAAGATAAGAAGTTGAAAAATTCTTATGTGATTTTTTCCAGCTGAATCTTTGCTCTTGAGAATTTATTATTTTCTTTCTTCTTTGTGGTTCATAGGAACACAAAAGTAAGTAGTATATATTTTTGTCTGTTCAGAAATGTTTTTTCCTCCCTTCTTAAGAGGAAAATTAGTTCTGTGTTGTCACAAAATATCTCTCATGTGTCATCTGCTTGCCATAAATCTGTGCCCAGCAGTAATAGTTTCCTTTATTTTGATCTATCTCATTCGTTTCTTACTGAACTTTTCTAGCATTCTAGATTCCTTAGCACTTTATATCCTAATTAAATGTCAGCAAAATATATATATTTACTCCAAGGACTCTTTTCCATAGAACCAGAACTTAAACAAGTGTTTCTTCAACCATCACACTTTCACGCAAGTCTACTCCTGCTGCACATTCCAACTCCATCCATTCTTATATCACTTTCATCTTTGCATTTGTTACTTATAAGAGTTACTTAGTTTTTGAATTATTATTTTTATCTTGTCTATTTCTCTGAAAGCAAAGCTTAAGCTTATAGAGTAAGAGATCTTTGCTTGTCAGCAGCCATCTTCCCAGCACTTGGACCAATGCCTGGCATATAGTGGACCTTAATTATCAGCTGAATAAAGTGAGGCAGTGCTGGCATTAAAGATCCAGAGTGTTGCCCTCTTTGCTACTACCAGAAATTGGAGAGTGTCTCTTTTCCTTTAGAGAAAGGCTGTTGGGTAGCGTCATGTGAATGGCAGTGCTCAACCTTCTTGCTTCTATCTGCGATTTGTCTTCCCTAACAGGCAGTGTGTTTCTTCCTTCTATGATAATCACATAACTGGGTTCTTTACAGAAGGAGAAGTATAAAGAAAAGAGCAGATATTCCTTTCCATACTGCATTAAATATATGAATTAATTTCAAGAGGTTTTATCATACTGAATATCCTTATTGAAGAGTGTGGAGTGCCCTTCTATTAGGTTACCATTTCGTTTTTGGACACACCATCTTGTATTTTAGTCTTACCGCTTGTTGCCACCAAGTTTTACTCATAGGAAGATTTGTCACAGTTTCTACCAAGAGGCTCCCATTCTCTGGTCAGTTGTGTTTGACCAAAACCACAAATACTTTTTATTCTTACAGTAGCTCTGCGTGTATCTTTCTTGCTAGGCTTCGGCATCATTGTCTGTCTTAGTTAATTTCTAGTCATTGAAATACGTTACTCGACACCCACAACTCTAAGGAGGAAAGTTTTATTTAGCTCACAGTTTGTACAGATTTCAGTCCATACTTGGTGGATTCCAAGACAGGAAGGCAAGAGGGTGCAGGCAGAGGAGAAAGCTTATGGCGTAGCGGACAGAGGAGAGATCAAAGGAGAAAGGAGGGAGACAGAGACTTTTCCAGGACATGCCTTCAGCGACCCACTTCCTTTCCCAGGCTTCACCTCCCAGTGAGCCTATTACCTGTAAACTCATCCATAGACTAACCTGCCCTCCACATGACTCAGTCACCTCCCCAAATCTCCACCTACGAGCACACGAGGCTTTGGCGACATTGTTTTATGTAATCTGTTATTTGTTACGTTTAATCATGAAATTTATTTAGAATTTTGTTTGCTGAAGTTCTAACCAATTCTGAAATTTTCAACCCTCAGCTAGTCGTTTAACCCTTTACAATCCATATTCCCTTTTTATTCTAATTAATTTACGGTTCAAAAGAACATTAACCTAATTATTTCACTCAGGCTGATAATTTTCTCTATTTATTCCCTTCACGTCTATTCCTCAACTTCATAGCCCAATCTGTCCCCCAGCCTGTGCACGCTATTCTTGGAATGACTAGGGAACGCTTACAGAAGATCTAGAAATCCCCATGTGGCCATCTCCAGGGGCAGTCACCTCGGCACATCCACCTCATACCTGGCGGTCTCCCTGGATTTCCCCTCTCAGCTGTTTGCCCTGCCAGACAGCCAGTTGGTGCGCGCAGAAACAGGAGATGATCCCTAAATCCCCACATCCGGTTGTTTTGCATGTCTTGTGAGTTCACTCTCTCAACTATCTCCAAAGTGCTTGCTCCTCCCTCCTGACACTGCATTCATTGGAATCCTGTGCTCGGTCAGGTCTCAGCTTAAATGTTGCCTCTCAGAGAGGGTTTCCTGACACCCTATTTTAAGAAGACATCAACTTACGGTTGCTGTTAAATCGCTTTCTTTCCTGTGTAAATGTTAGGAACATTTTAAACGAGTCATTCAAATGATTCACTGATTTAACTATTTGCTTTTCAGTAGATGTAAGTACTTGGACAGCAGGTCTTGCTCATCGTTTTGGGTTCGGCGGTAACCCAGTGTCTCGTTCCAATGTTACTGCATGTGCTGGTACTGTTTTAAGAATTCCTAAGTGTATGATATACTGTCCTCTTACAATGTTTGTTTGTTTCCATTTTCTTTACTCATTTTTTTTGCCCCCAAAATCACCACATGATCAAATTGTTTATCAAGCACAGAGTTCTGGTCTTGATACTTCCTACCTTAAAAGGCATTCTTAGGTACAAAATAAACATCATTTTTGTCAGTAGTGAACAAATTTGAATTACTTTAAATGTGGTTTTGAGTAGAGTTCAATGTCCTCTAACAGGTTAAAAAAATCTTAGAATGATATTTGATTCTAAATTCTGCATTAAAAAGAAAAACTGATAATGGAGTTTTGAAGTAGGAAAAACCTGGGTACATATAGACCATATTTAAATGATACCCACTCATTTCCCCACATATTAAATTGTTATGTTTATATTCCATTGGTTATGATTTTTGTTTCTGTTAATCTCTGGCTAAGCTTGGAATCATCGCAGTTGAACACTATCCTTTTCTTAGTTAACTAGAGAAATTCTACAGAATATAATTTTTTATGTCATCTCTTATACACATCAGAAATTTGTAGAATATAGTACATCTTTCAGTGACTAAGGAAATGTTCCTCTTTATATAATTTATACTGCCCACAATGGATTGAATTTATGAGCACTTGAACTATGGCTAGTGGCTAAAGGCCTGAATTATTAATTTTACTTTATATAACCATGTGTGGCTATTAGATACTGCACTATAAAGTACAGGTCTCAACATAATAAGAAGGCAAAAAATTTGCAGTCTTGGAAAACTCAGAACTGTTAGATGTTGACTACTAGAGGCAGAGTTTAAATACAAAAGTAGACATATGCCAAATGCACACTAATTAACTGAAGTAGAGAGTGGATGCATGGAAAACAAACAAGTGTATCTTACCAGGAAAACTACTAGAAGAGATACAGAGAGACGCTTCCTAGTAACTAAAGGTTACATTGTGAAGAACACATAAAATTATTGATGGTAAACTGATAACAGAGCTTCATCATTACTGGAAATTAATGATGAAGTCATTGCAATCTGAAAATAAAGATACACCGCATAGGATTAGGTTGGTATAAAGACACATGTATTATTTTCATGCTCCTTCCTCCCAAAGGAGAGCCTCATTCTCCCCTTGAGGATGATAAATGCTTGTATGATCTCACTGCTGAGAAGTGGAATGTGTAGGAAGACATTATGCCCCGCCTTGTGCCCCACTCCTTCTCCGTCCCCCTCCCCCTCCCTGTATCTGTCTCCACCATCTTCTCTATGTCAGCGCACTGTCCAGTCTCAAGATAAGGAGCCTTACGGAGAGGCATGTGTGTACAAGGAGCTCACCCCTCCGTCTCTGGTGCAGCCACAGCCCCTGGCAGGCCCGCCAGCCCCAGCACGGCCTCCGTGGCATTGCAGACTGGATGACGCTTTGATGCCACCCTCACAAAATGCCTAGAGTCAAAACCACTCACATTTTTTTCTGAATTTCTGATAGATGATAACTTTGAAGTGATAAACATCATGTAAAATAATAAATGCTATTTGGTCTTTAACCCTAAACATTATTTATTATTTTAAACTGTTAAATTGGGTGCTAATTCATTGTGAAGCAATAGATAACTAATAAAAGAGCTTGAAAGACAAAATGAAAATATGCACAATTATAACTGAGAATTTCGATATTTATCTCTTAGTCACTGACAGAACACATAACAAATGAGTAGGTATAAAGAGTGACATTACAAGCCAGTGTAACAGGGACTTTTGTCTCCTAAGAATAGTAAAATGTCACTGTTTTCAAGTAAACATGGAGAATTCACAAATGTGGAAAGTATGTTAGAAATGAAAACATTTCTATAAGTTTTCACAGACTGAAATCATATAAAATATGTTCTTTGACCATAAAATATTAAATTGGAAATGAATAATATATTCATTGAAACTAAAAATGAATATAATGAAATTTGTAGTAACATGAATCAAAGCAAAGCACAAATTAAATTTTTAAAAAAGATTTTGAATCAAATGTAAAATTTGAAAATTCAATATTCATGAGATGTGTAAGACTGTCTGAAGAGAAATTCATAGTTTCACTCTTTATATAAAAAGAACAACTGGGGCTGGAGATTTAGCTCAGTGGTTCTAGTGCCTGCCTCCCAAGCGCAAGGTCCTGAGTTCGATCCCCTAACCATATACAATGCTGGGCGTGGTGAATCACGCCCACCAGCAATCAATACCACATACCACAGTGCCAGGCGTGGTGGCT
>PVIC010018128.1:0-31976 GCA_004025085.1 Thryonomys swinderianus
AAAAAAAAAAAAAAAAAAAAAGAAGGGGAAGAGGACTTCCTGGGACAGAAGTAGAGAGTACTGGAGTCACTGGTGCTGGCCTTAAAAGTCATTTTACTTTGCTGTACATAAGTTTCTTCAGGTGTTAAACAGGATTAGCAGTATTAAAAAAAATTAGCAGTATTTATCCTATGTTTTACATGCTTGGGGATAAAATATCATTTCTTCTTAGTATGAGCATTCTAAAAAAGCAAGTCATTACTCTAAAAGTATATAAAACTTAGACTGTAACTTTACATTTTAAATTAATATTAACTTCTGGTCAATGAAATAGAAAAAAGAAGCTACCCTCCATGGATTTTTTATTTTTATTTTTTATTTTTGGAGACATGGTCTCATTTTGTAGTTCAGACTGGCCCTGAGCTCATTGCGTAGCCTAGGCAAGCCTCAAACTCACAGCAATCGTCCTGTCTCTGCCTCCCGAGTGCTGGGATTACAGGCGTGAGCCACCACACCTGGCATTGTGATGTGTGGTACTGATTGCTGTTAGGTGTAAATCACCACACCCAGCGTTGTGGTATGTGGTTACTGGGAATCGAATTTGGGACTTGGATTTGCAAAGTAGACCTGGAATCTCTAAGCTAAATCCCCAGCTCCAGGCATGTTTTTATATAGAATTAACTCCTCGCTTCTTTTACAAGTAGTCTTTTATAACAACTTTTTGAATTTAATTTAATTTATGTACATTATGTTTTTGATCTAGTGAAGAAAACTTTTCACCTAAGGAAACTAAGCAGCTACAAAGAGTATTTCAGTCTATCAGTACACAGAAAGCAGTTTAGCAGAACTAAAGGAATGTTTCTATTTCTTCAAATACAGCTCTAGAAATGAAGACCAGTGAAGGTCATTTTACTGCCCCTCTCTATATTAGACAAGTTCATACCTCGCTATATTTAGACAAGCTATGCACACACCATTAAAGATAGAAGGAGACTCAGTCCTAGGCTTAGGCTTACAGCAGTGAGGTATTTACCTCAGCCAAAAGGAAAAGACACTAATAAGAACAACAGCGTCGACTACACAGACTGGCTTAGCTGTCCATGGTGGTACACACCTGTAATTGCACCTAACTGGGAGGCTGAGGCAGTAGGATCACACGTTCAAGGCCAGGCTGAGCAACTTAGTTGCTCTATCTCAAAAGAAAAAATAGAGCTCAGTGCAGTGTTTGCCTACTGTGTGCCATGCCATTGGTGCAATTCCTAGTCCCAAAGGAACAAAACTTACAAAAAAAAAAATCCTACCTGAATTGATGTATTCTTTGGCAACCAACATTCAGTTTTATTTAATCCTGAATAGGTACGTAATCTCTAAAATGCACAGGACAATCATTACTACACATTAACTCCAGCACAGCCATGCCTAAAGCCAAACAGTGAATACCTTCTGATAACCCACTTGCCAGGTCTGCACTCCACACCTTGGCTGGAGACAGTGTGTGGCACAGGCCAACAGCTTAGTCTCCTGGGAACTGGAACACACAGGTTTTCAACCTGGAGATCATAACTCCATCAGAAACACGGGCTCTGGCTGGTGAGAGTCCTCCACCAGTGTTTTGTTTGACAGCTCCCTGCCAGAGAAGCACCAAATGAAGACAAAGCTGACTTATGTGTTTATTCCTCCTCATCCCCAAAAAGTGCCTGTAGAACTTAGATTTTATTTAAAAAAATGTTCTGTAGCAAATCAGGGCCATGGTAAGAAGTGCGGGTAAGAGGGAAAACAAGCTTGAGTGAACATACTTCGTAAGTGGCTTCTGCATCAAGAATCCAAAAAAGTCTAAGAAAAATACCTAGAAAAAAGATAGCTGCCCTCAAGAGAAAGCTAAGAAAATCCCAATAAAAAACTAGACATTTTTGGAACCTCCACAACTGTCAGGGGAAAAAACTAGATACATTTGAAGAATTCAGTAAACATACTTTTGAAACATTAAGTATAACAAAAATCCGTTTATCTTTATTCAAAGGAAAATGCACATCGCAGTTCTGAACATTTCCACTGCAGGAAAGATAAGAAGATGTTTTTCTAGTGTCAGCGAAGAGGCAGACAGAACCTGCTGTGGACTTTTTCAGATCAATGGTTAATGCAAAAGAGGCAACATTTGAGGTGTTTTCCTTTCCTCTTCATATTATATTTTAACATTTCTACAGTGACATATTTGAATAACAGTCACCAAATAGAAACCATATAATTTACAGACTATGTATATTCCTTTTCCAATATTTATTTCTAAGCTAAAAGCTACATAAATAGCTCAATATTTTAAAAAGTAAATTTTGAAAGTAATGCTTCTTCTGCATTAAAAAAATGAAAACTACACACACACAAACACACACACATACACACACACACATGCACACACATACACAATCTCATACACATTTGATACTGAAATAATCCCCTTAGAAGAAAAATGCCACCAGGCATGGTGGCTCACACCTGTAATCCCAGCACTTGGGAGGCAGAGACAGGAGGATTGCTGAGTTCCAGGCTTGCCTGGGCTACATAGTGAGCTCAGAGCCAGCCTGAACTACAAAGCAAGACCCTGTCTCAAAAAAAAAAAAGAAAGAAAAGAAAAATGCCTATCTTCACTCATAGGGTGTTGAATTTTCAAGAGTGATAAAATGGTCTAAATTTTCTCAAGGTTTTATCTGCAAACCCTAGACTTTTTTACAGAGCAATCAGAAAATGAAGTAAAGTCTAAATAAATTGGCACAACAAGAAGGCAAAAATGACACATAAAAAGTGACTACTCATATTTCTAGAATTTTTTTTTTTGAGAATAGTAAAGAATGGCTTTACAGATTGAAGAACTCTTGACATGCGAGTTAAACTGAACAGCACATGTATTTCTTTCTTTTTTTTTTTTTTTTGCTTTTTGAGACAGGGTCTCGCTTTGTAGTTCAGGCTGGCCCTGAGCTCACTATGGTGCTCAGGCAAGCCGCCGCGAACTCAGCAATCCTCCTGTCCCTGCCTCCTGAGTGCTGGGATTACAGGCGTGAGCCACCACGTCCGGCATTGTGGTATGCGGTGTTGATTGTTGGTGGGCGTGTCTCCACACCCAGCATTATATGTGGTTACCGGGGATCAAACTCAGGACCTTGCGCTTGCGAGGCAGGCGCCGGAACCACTGAGCTAACCCTCCAGCCCAGCACATGTATTTCTAAATGTCTAATGCTAGGGTAGTGGTTCCTCATGCCTAAACCTTGCAACAATCTTTTTAATTAATTCAATAGGTATCTGCATTAAATGGAATTAGAAATTCTACCTCCTTTTGCAACTTCTTTCTTCTAAGTTACTATTTTACATCATTTTTGCTTCCCTGAATATAGTTCAAAGTACAGTACTGGGAAGGCTTTATCCCAATGTTGTTTCTCTTCACCACTGACCACATAGGTTATGACTATTTGCAAAGGACATAACATTCAGGCTTTCTATAATACTGCAACTTTTCTTTAACCAAATACGTTCTAAGGGCTTTGATGCTTAAGATTATTGTGAAAGAAAGAGTGTTTAAAATGTGGCATAAACCTGGTACGGTGGCACACACCTGTAATTCCAGGTACTTGGGAGGCTAAGGCTGGAGGATTCTAATTGACCCCCAACTTAAAAAAAAAAAAAGGTAGAGATGTAGCACTGGCAGAACACTCTAAATTCAGAAGAGATCAGGCATGTTCAGGGTGGTATGGCCATGGACAGATCACTTTAAATTAAATCCCTAGTACCCCTCCCTCAACTGCATAATCATTTGTAATAGAAAATAGCTCACATTCTTCCAGCATGGGGACATCATGATGAATAAATGAACCTCACTGGTAAGACTGCAAGGCTTAAGAGTTTCTTTGGTTTCTAAAGTAAATGCCTAAAGAAGTCCTATCCCAGGTTCTTAATTCCAACAGGGTGTGCAACTGTGTATGTGTGTATATGTGACATCATTAGATTTCTTTGAAGAACTGATGAAAACTATGGCCTTTTTTCCCCAGAAAAATGAGTGTAGTAATCACATGTAGACCCACTTTTCACACTATTTTTGTACATTTATGGACTAAAGAAACTATAGACAGCTGGGAATTAATAGATTCCTGACCTCCACCTCATTTTAGCAGCTAACAGCTCAACTTTAACAAAGGACAAACACTGAATGATCTATGCTTTAATTTTTACAATTTGTTTTTCAAGACAGGGTTTTGCTTTGTAGTTCAAGCCCTGAACTCAATGTGTAGCCTAGGTTGGCCTCGAACTTGCAGTGATCCTCCTGCTTCAGCCTCCTTAGTGGTGGAAGTACAGGTGTGCACGACCATGCCCAGCTTGGATTTAATTTTGAAACCAGGGGAAACACACATAAATAGATAAGGTTTGGGAGTTTTTTTTTGAGACAGGGTCTCGCTTTGTAGTTCAGGCTGGCCCTGAGCTCACTATGTAGCTCAGGCAAGCTGCCGCGAACTCAGCAATCCTCCTGTCTCTGCCTCCCGAGTGCTGGGATGACAGGCGTGAGCCACCACGCCCAGCACTGTGGTATGTGCTATTGATTGCTGGTGGGCGTGAGTCACCACGCCCAGCATTCTATGTGGTCACCAGGATCAAACTCAGGACCTTGTGCTTGCGAGGCAGGTGCTGGAACCACTGAGCTAAATCTCCGGCCCAGGTTTGGGAGTTTTAAAAGGTGTTCTATTATAATACTTTCGACTCTGTCATTTTAAAGCACACAATAGGCAAATTCTACAAAGACTATCCCTCATGTTCCTTCCTCCTCTCTCCAGTTCTGAAAAATCCCTCTACAATATTTTCATTTTATAAAGATTTATTTTTAAAATTTATTTATTTTATTGATGTTCTACAGTACTAGACATAATAGGAATTTGGTACAATAAAGGACTATGGAGAAGACTATAAAATTCATTAAATCTAACCAGTAAATGAGGTTTCACATTTCACGAACCTGTTAAGATACTGTAGCTACCAAGAACACACCAAATAATTATAGTACTTATTTTCTAAGAGTGAGAAATCTAAGTCAGAATACATGGTGGTGCATGCCTGTAACCTCAGTACTTGTGAGGCTAAGGCAGAAGGATTGTCATGAATTCGAGGCATGCATGAACTGCACAGTGAGTTCAAGGACAACCTAACCTACACAGTGAGACCTTGTCTCAAAGACAAAACAAAACAAAACATCCACAAAACATTGTCTTATGTGATAGGTAAATCATCATGAAAAAGAAATGACTAGATATGGGCTTTATGGATTTTAGGAATTTGTAATGTAAGCCTCAGCTACGTGGGAAAAAAATTAAATATAAGGCTTAGTGTTTACTGTAAAGGTTAATGTTTATAATAGCAACTCTCTGAAGATGGGAAGGAGATCTGAAGATGGTAGGAGACTAGAGAGGGGGAGGAGAAGCAGAAGCAAAAAGGGTCAAAATGCATTATGTATATGGTCCAGTCCCCATTATGAATGCATTTATTATGTATGCCAAACATGTACTAATAAAATAAGCTAGAAAAACTATCTCAGTGTTCACTCATTGCCTCCAAAATTCCAGTTTGGCTTTGAATGTAGCCATTTTATCTGCTAACTTGTGCACAGTTGCCATTCTCTTTGAAGAGACAGACTGAGTTCTTTGAGCAGCTTGAATTTTCACAGTGAGCTTTGTAAACCTGTCAGTGGCAGCTTTTTTCTAAAATAAATTTTTTGGTGCAACTCTTACAACTCCAAAATTCTGGTCAATCCTCTACCTTAGAAAGTCAGCTCACTTCTGTGTACAGAGATGTGTGTGTACTATATCCAATTCCTTGCAGAGTTGCACAAATAGACAAGTTAAGTGCAAGTTTTTAATGTGGTTGATAGTTTTAACCATGTCTTGAAAAGTGTTAAGTTCAGGTAACATTTTTCAGCCAGCCTCATTTTTCGAAGGATGACAGACTGCACAGACTCACAACACAATGACCTCTTTGACTCGAATAGTGAAACCAGAAAGTTGTATTGTCATGGCAGCTGCTCCATCCATGCATATAGTGACACAAAATGACCAATTCAATTTTTCTGATATGCAGTTGTTCAAATATCTGAATAGTTCTTCATGCTGTTGGCAACAAAAATGCATATGACATATTCTTGTGCACATCTTTCTGAAAAATATACCACACAAAACAAGCACTGCTGCTTGGGGATTTAACTCAGTGGCACCACGCCTGCCTTGAAAGTGCAAGGTTCTGAGTTTGATTCCTGATACTGAGAAAAAAACAAAACAAAAAGCTCTGTTGTCTTATTGTCAACATCGATAGACTTGTGAATCTGGACTGTGAACCACAGTGACTCATTAAACCTGTTATTTCTCAGTTCATTGAGTTATGGTGCTAGCAGAAAGAGGAAAATGTGCCACTTTTTGAAATGCAATTGTTTCTAAAAGTTCATAACAGATGTCCTCAGCAGCAGGCAGGATCAACTCTTCATCAATAGTAAAGGGCTTCTTAGTGGTAGCAATGCATTCTGTAACTAAGATTGATGTGCTCACTGTAGATACATTTGAAGTGATAGCCTTCAATCACTGCTTCTGTGCTCACATTTTTTCTTTTGAAAAATCCTCAAGGCTTGTCTTTGAATGCAAGGTATCTGTGTCTCCACGTGACAAAACAATTGTAAAAGTTTCACGGTTTTATTGGATAGCTGGTTGTAATTCAAGTAGGGGGGGAAATTCTCAGCTGTTGCTATGTCCAGAAATTTGGTGATCTCATATGTAATTATTTGTTATGTATACAAAATGATTTAGCATACACTTATATAATTTCTAGTTTTCACTTTTGGTCAAAAAACAGTTTGATCAGTTTCCTGATCATTTTCTTTAAAATTGCATCCTCTTTCTCATTTTCTATCTTTTTGTCCTGCTTCATGTTTTTTCTTTAGAGGTATATATCATCAGCTGATGGTTTAAAATTATTATACTATGAAACATAAATTCTGGCAACTTACATGGTCTTCTTTGTTCACTGATGCATACCCTGTACCTGGAACATTGTAGATGATCAATAAATGAACATTTACTAAATAGAGATATGAAAGTGTAGGAAAAGCAGGGGACAGAAACCTGTGACACAAAGTTAGAAAAGTTGGACTTCAGTCACCTTTTCCCTCATTAATTAAATGTGTCTATTAACCTCTTTGAATCTTAACTTCATTCCTTTAAAATTATGTTCAGTAATTGTCAGTTATTGCAAGTGTTACAAGAAATAATAAAACTGAAGGCTTATTGCAAATATTAATTATTACACCTAACAGTAATTATTGGAAAACTGACAAGAATTCTGTAAGTTTGATAAATTTTAAGAACCTAAGCTAGAGGCCGGTGTCTGCCTTGCAAGTGCAAGGTCCTGAGTTTGATCCCGATAATCACATACTACAATGCCAGGCGTGCTGGCTCATACCTGTAATCCCAGCACTTGGGAGACAGAGGCAGGACAATTGCTAAGTTCGAGATTTGCCTGGGTTACATAGTGAGCTCAGGGCCAGCCTGAACTACAAAGTGAGACCCTGTTTCAAAAAAAAAAAGAGAGGGAGAGAGAAAGAGGGGAGGAAGAAGGAGGAGGAGGAGGAGGGAGGGAAGAAAGGAAGGAAGGAAGGAAAGAAAGAAACAAAGAGACAAAGGAACAATCAAACTAAGCTATATTCTGATCTTATCTCTGGTCTTTCTAAACTGTGAAGGCAGAAAGGATTCATGAGAAGAGATGTGGGCTAGAATGGCCTTACCAAATGGATTACCTTGAGAAGGCCTCAACTTTTCTGAGGCTTAATTGTGAGAGGATAAAATACTGACTTAAATGCATAACTGTTTGAATTAAACATTGTCTCAACTGTGAAAGGATTTAGAAAACTATAATGTAGATTATATAGTTCTAGTTAAATGAACTAATTACCTAAAACAAAATCTTAACCTGGATTATTTCACCAGTCAAATAGAAGAAAATATTATTCTAGAAGTTTTCACATGGACTAAGAGAAGTGTACATATTCCCAGTTCTTGCTGCAGGTTCTCTAACACCGGCAGGAGGACAGAACAGGAGAAGTTTTTTTTTTTTTGAGACAGGGTTTCGCTTTGTAGTTCAGGCTGGCTCTGAGCTCACTACGTAGCCCAGGCAAGCCTTGAACTCAGCAATCCTCCTGTCTCTGCCTCCTGAGTGCTGGGATTACAGCCGTGAGCCACCACGCCCGGCACAACAGGAGAAGTTTTATAGGAGGTTAAAGAACAGAAAGAGAAAACAAAGATTTAGAAAGACACATGTGAATGAATAGTAGTGCTTCAATCAATTCTACTTCTATTTAATTGCTCACCCCAAAGTCAGAGCCAGTTTCGTGGGCTTGTAACTTGTACAGTTGTACAAGATCTCATGCTTGGGTGGGTCCCATATTTGGTTTAATATTCTTTTGGTGGTGTCTTGAAGTTCTTAATGATTTTGAAATAAAGGACCCTGCAAATTGAAGCTATAACACAATGTTTTCACTAGAGGACAAAAATGATATGGTTTCATTGACTATATAAAACAGCCACTGCTAATGTAAAGGCCAGGAACTGAAACTTTTAATCAGGATGACTTTAATCAGGTTGACAATCATATATATGTGTAGTGCCTGAATGCTGAAACTAGCAAAATACTTAATTAAAAAATGTTTGCCCTAATAAGAAGTATGTTATTTGCCATTTCTATCCTTTTTTCTTTGGTGCACCACATCCTAATAACAGGTCAGATGGTAATGTTAATAAATGCAATACCCAAACCTCATCTACTTGACTTTGTATTTTGAAACCCAACAAAAGATCCCACAGAAGTATTTGATTTGATACCTGTTATCTCACAGTAAATAAAGCAACATCCCCACAGAAACCATCTCTGGCATTTGAAATTTCCAAAACAACTCAATTTAATTAAGTCATAGCTTTTAAAGAAGTTTTGTTTCTTTTCTGTTCCTGATGACTATAGACACAGTCTGTACATTTTCTTTGGAGCTGAAAGGAGCTTTTACAGGATGAATTGAGCATTTCCCAGGCTGCGATTCACTTTTTGACTTCTCCAGGCTAAAAAAAGATGTTTTCTCCATAAAGTCAGATTGCCTCTGCCTGATCCATGTGGACCTTTGACCTTCTTATCAGTCACCTCTGGTCTCTGACAGCAGTTGAACAGGCCAACCACAGAGGCCCACTCTCCAATAAACAAAGGCTTGCAAAGTAAAAGAGATGAATAGGAGGCAGAGATAGGATCTGCAGAGAAGGTGCTGAACTCATCCTCTGTTCCAGCAGCATGTCTAGGACTTCGCCACTACAAAAAGTGAAACTCTGCCCTAAATTACTTTCCCTGCCTATGATCTAGGCAGGCACTTTCATTAACAAAAGTAGGCTGGTTTCAGAGCAAGGCAAGGAACTAGCATTCCTGAAGCAGTATATCATGGTGGTTTTTTCCCCTCAAATTAAAAAAAAATTTTTCTCCCATAAATTTGTCATCGATTCCCTATGGATCCTGATTAGGTCTGCTGGTAACATTCAAATAACAGTCTTTAAGAAATGCACACAGTCTTTTTCTTCTCTGCTCAGTACTCAGCCTCAAACTTCTGGTTCAAGAACAAATGGCACGGTCCCTAAAAAAATTAATTTTTCAATTTGTGAAATGTATCCACTCTTTAGTACTGATACTAGCATTAACAAACTAAATGTATCCGATCGTTTTTAAATTGCACTATTACTAGTAAGATAGTACTATGTAAAATCACAATAATGCTTAACACTTTTTGTGCAGGGGGTGGAGATTGAACCCAGGGGGTTTGCACTGAGTTATAGCCCCAGCCCCTTTCTTTTTTTATTTAGAGACAGGGGCTCACTAAGTTGTCCAGGTTAGGCTCAAACTTGAGATCCTTTAACCTCAGCCTCTCAAAATGCTGGGCTTACAAGTATGTACCGCAGAGCCCAGCTTTAATCTCCCTAAAATGAGCACTGGGAAATGCTCGAGATCTGAATTAATCTGATGGAGGACTTTGGGGAAGTTTATTTGGTTATCTTTCAGCTCTGCAATTCTCTAAGCCTAGAAAAGGGATAGTTTTAAAATAAAATAAAATCATAAGCAGCAAATCGAATTTAATAAATACTACATATATGCCTAGCAATCTGGAATAATTACTTTTTTATCTTTACTATCAGTGCACTATTACTTCATCTTTCCATTATTTCTGCTTAAATAGCTTATAAATCATTTTTCATCCATGCCTATTATAAAAGAGGCTATGATAGCAAAGACAGGTAGAGATCAACATATCTGTGCCTCCAAGTAGCTCAGATGAATTGAAGATATTTTATATACAGCACTTTGATTTACTTTTTATCATTTCAAGAATATTACAAAAAATACTAAAATTGCAGGTGAGAGTAGAGACACCAGTTCCAACTGGTAATCAAGTTAGGGATCTGTATTAAGAGCCTCAGAAATATGTGTACCCTCTGCTCTAGCAACCTCAGATTTGAGGTTCTGGATATTTCTTTTAGGAATATATGCAAAGATTTAGGCACAAGGATGTTCATTTAATGAATCTTTTTATAGGTGTAGGAACTGGACACAATCAAATTATTCAACAATAGGGCAGAATATGAAACAGTTCAATAAAAAAGTAGTAAAAAGATATGAAAAGAACGCATTTGAGGACAATGGTAGGATATACCCAAATAGACTTTAAAAAAAAAACCACAAAAAAATAAAGCCCCTAAAAATATGGGAAAAAAAAACTTTCACAAGATTATATAGAGCAGTAGATACAGGACAATCTCATCTTAAAAAGTGTACACATAACGCCATGTCTGCCCAGCAAATGCAAGGTCCTGAGTTGGATTCATAGAACTGTCAAAAAAAAATGTATACATAAAGAAGACTGGATTGTGTAAACAGTAAATATTTTTCAGATAAGAACAAGTGTGATACTTTTGAGGGGAGGTGCAACAACTCAATGTTTTTTTTCTTTTCTTCAATATACATTATCTATAAATATTTAAAAATAACCAATACCTTTTGCTTTGTTGATAAGATCAGTTCAGTTTCAAGAATCACTCATCCAGACTAAGATCACTTTTAAGTTGAGTAGCAGAAAATGAAGGTACTAACTTAATCCATATAAAATTAAAAAAAAAAGTCCTGGGGATTCCCCTTTTGGAACCAGAAGAAGACTTGTAAGACTACTATACAGGACAGCACTGATATCCAATATTGGTTGATTATGATTTTAAATGATGAAGAAAGTAGTTTCTTTTAAGTGTAGCAAACTTTCTCATAGTAACACTGTCATTTTTTAAAAATAGAGCATATGACCTTACTGAGAATTTCTCTAGGCATCTAAAATGGCAATAAAACAAGGACAAGAAAACTCCAGTAGTTTAGGCACAGTGGACTACGAGACAACCAACTCTTGCCTACAGCCATGACAAATAAGTACCAAATTAACAGCCAGTACTAAGGTGGGTTCTCAACAGATGTACTTCCAAAGCAGTAAACAATACAGAAGTATGATTGAAACAATGGTGTTTAATCTTAGGGATAATTAGCCAGATTAGAGTCTTTAGTTATTCCTTAACTTTGAAAAAAATAATTAGAGTAGGTTTAAATTCTCTTAGTTACAATTACTAAATGGAAATAAACATATAGTTTATCTAATCTATTCTCAGTTTATCAGTGTAAGAGTAGTTGGACCAGGCATGATGGTACATGTCTGTAATCCCAGCACTTTGGAGACTGAGACAGGAGGATCATCGTGAGTTCCAGGCCAGCCTGAACTACAGACTCTGTCTAAAAAAAAAAAAAAAAAAAAAAATGAATTCTTAAGGCACAATCACTAAATTTTTAGTAATTACACTGACTCCCTTTTGGGGCAGTGTCATTAAACTATCCCTGGGGCTTACTGCAACATGGCATTTACATAGTTCTAAAACTTATTAATTGACATATAATTAATTACAGGCCTACTATTTTTATAAAAGATTGCCAGATCCACTAGGATGGTTATTTGTATTTGATTCAGAAACTAAGCTGTAATTGCCTATACAGAATGCCAAAAAGTCAAGCCATTAATTGGCAAAGAGTCCATTAAACCAGTAACCAAGGCAGTTAAGAATATGGAAAAGTAGCAATCAGTTCACTCTTCCCTTCATAGCTCACTCTGCTATAATACTCCAAGCCCTCCATGACATGGGAATCACCTTGCTTAGCACATGATGCTGATGTAATAATATCTACAGCTAAGCACCTGGAGGAAGCAGAAAAGAGCTTTTGGTTTAGATTAGTTAAATGTGCTTTTTTGGTTTTTAACCCATAAAGCCACTAGTAGGCAGTTTAATAATTTCTCTTCTTAAGCTGCTTTTATGGGTGTCTCACAGTGTTTTACCAGCCACTGTTACTGATTCAGTAACAACAGACTTTCAAACTTGGCAACTTTCCCAAAGAAGCTGTGTGAAGTCTGCAAACATTGGTTACTGTTATGTACTTGTTAAATATTCAATTAAAACTTTGCCAAAAATTAAAACTTATAACCAAAATATGCTCACAACAATTTCCAAAAGAACACTATGTTTCTATACAAAAGCTCTTCTGGATTTTTTTTTTTTTTTGAGACAGGATCTTTCTCTGTAGTCCAGACTGGCTCTGAGCTCACTATGGAGCCCAGGCAAGCCTGGAACTCAGCAATCCTCCTGTCTCTGCCTCGTGAGTGCTAGGATTACAGGCATGAGCCACCATGTCCCAGCACTGTGGTGTGTGGTATTGACTGCTGGTGGGCATGAGTCACCACGCCCAGCATTACATGTGGTTACCAGGGATCAAACTCAAGACCTTGCTCTTTTGAGGCAGGTACTGGAACCACTGAGCTAAATCTCTGGGCTCTTCTGGATTTTTTTAAAACCACCAATGATTAATAATAATAATTAACTGAAAAATTATTTGTAATATAGCCATAGGAGTCTTTTTTAACCACACAAAAATCCTTTACCAAAGATTACACAAATCAAGACATTTAAGAGGGCCAGAGTCCTAGTTCAGCTCCTGTGTCCATAAATTCTTTCCTAACTGGCTCATTTATAATAATACTTTATTCTCTGAATTCCTAAAGTACCAACTGTACTATTCATCTGGTATTTAGTGTAGGCCAAATTGTACTCTTATTTATCCTTTTTTGATATGTCTTATCTCTCTAACAGATTTAGCATCCTGACTGTAGAATCATGTCTTGTGCAGTATTTTAATCTCCCATTCCTAGACACAACAGGTGAAAGCATGATAATCATGCAAAGTATAGATGTCTTCTCAACATCAGTAAGGCTGCCGATATGTATTCTAATTTGTTCTCCTATAATTTAGCTCATATCAAAGAAGCAAAAAAATGCAAAAATATCAGCTACAATTTAAGTGTTTGCTATCACCAGGACCTCTTAAATACCATTATACTTAAACTTCAGTTATTATAAATTCCATTTTACAGATGATGAAACTAAGGTTAGGGTGGTTCTATAATATATACAGGGTTACACAGCTAAGTGCTAAAACTATGAAACTCAGGTCTGTTTCATTCCAAACACCACATTAATACTGTTAGGAATAAGGACAAATGACAATTACTTATTCTGAATATATGACTCAATGGATCTTTAATGTTTTAAAAAAGAATGTTTAAGAAAGGGGTAAAGTGGATTGATGGAATGAACTATACCTTAATGCCAGCTCCTTGGGAGGCTGAAGCAGAAGCCTCACAAGTTTGAGATCAGCCTGTACAACTTAGGAAGACTCTTTCTCAAAATAAGGCTTAAAAAGTAAAAAAAGGAGCTGGGCGTGGTGGCACATGCCTATTCTCTCAACAAATGAAGAGGCTGAGGCTGGAGGACTGCAAATTTGAGGCCACACTGGGCAATTTAGCAAGAGTTTGTCTCAAAAAAAAAAGATAAGGCTGCAGATGTAGCTTAGTAGTAGACCACCCTTAGTTTTGGTACCCAGGTGAGAAAAAAAATGCATTGAGGTTTAACTCATTGGTTTAATGTGGGCTCCATATCCAGAACCAGGATTAAAATGAAGAATAATTCCATAATTAGATCAAAGGGATTTCAAAGAAGTTTAGTCTCACTCATTGTTTGAATCTGTTCATTTCATTCATCTCTTAAGAGAAATTTACATTGAGAATTCACACACTCCCATTGAGAAGTTTTCAAACTAAAGGTGCCCACAAAAATGAAGATGATACAATGATAGGAAATTAAACAGTTTGATGTTCATAAGAACAAGGTATGTGAGTATACATTCAGAGAAACAATTTAAAGGAACCCGAAACAGAACAGGGACGTGAAGAAGTAGCTTTTCTCTTAAGAGTTCTATTATAAATAAAGTAAAAAACACCCTTCATTCAGTTTAGCTTTTATGGAAATCAACTAGCTTTAACTGAACAAAATTCAGAAAACAGCAGAGAAGAAATGTACTGATAAAATGCTGAGCTCAAGGTTGATGAAAGATGCTCAGTTGCAAAAGGATAAAGCTGTTGGTAGTGTAAATTTTTATGTAGTCATAACAGAAAATAGTCAACATAAAGCCAATAATCAACATAAGAAAACCCAGACTTGAAATATTCTATTATGGATCATGAATATTTTATTAATCTTTTTTAGCTCTTAATTTTAAAAATTAATCATGGTGGTATTTCCACACATCCATATATTATATATTGATTGTGTTGTGTGCCCTAGTACTATAGCACTTCTTCGACCTTCAGGTCATTTTCTTTTGCTTTGTTTTCAAATAAAAGAGAAAACATACTTGTCTTTTTCTGCTTAACATGATGTCCTCCATCTCCATCTATTTCTCTATAAACGACAGAATTTCATTTTTCTTTATGGCTGAGTAATACTCCACTGTGTATATATACACCATATTTTCCTTAACTCTTCATTTATTGATGGCCACAACAGGAATCTTCTTTTTTCCCTTTCTCACCATAGAAATATCCTTTACCAAATGTTCAAATGAAACATTTAAGAGGGCGACAGTCCTAGTTTAGATCCAAATCCCCTAAGTCCTTTCCTAAAGGGTTCATTTATAATGACAGCTTTCTCTTTGAATTCTGAAAGCACCAATGCAATGATTCACCTGGCACATAGTTTATGCCAAATTGCACTCTTAGCTATTGCTTGTCTTATCTCTTCAACAGATACGTAACAATGACATAATTACCAGTAAGGCACAATAATACACTAGTTATTCTATAATTTCTCCCACACATCCCCCACAGTTCAAAGTTATGAAGTGGCAAAGAATCTTTGAATGGGTACAGTAGGGTGGCACATGCCATTTGGGAGGCGGAAGCAGGAGATCACAAGTTCAAGGCCTATCTTGGAAACTTGGCAAAACCCTGGCTCAAAAGCAAATAAAACAGGGAGATAGATCTTTTGCAAAGGAAAGGGATCTAGAGGTGGAGGGAGGGGGAAATGAGTGGAGGCAAAGGGGAAATAAAAGGAATTAAGAGGTGTTATATATGCGTATCAACTTCCCACAATAAAAGTGATAATCATATATTGCAAACATGCACTATTAAAAAGAAATTTTAAAAAAGTAAAAAGGAAAGTCTATGAAATCACCAAAATTGGTATTCACAGGCTGTACTCTAAAGATTTCAATCTAGTGCTCGCTTCGGCAGCACATATACTAAAGATTTCAATCTGTCCCTATAGGACACCCCTAGAAGCTCTAGTCCATTTACTCTTTCACCCAACTCCTCTAGGATTTGTCCCTTTGGTTTCTAATTATGTTGCAAATCTAAGGCGTCACATAAGAAAGAGGAGAAAACTTCATAAGAAGGTCTTTCTAGTGACAAAGATAATTATTAGGTTATGATTATGCTTGAGTCAAGGTACCCCTTCTCCTAAATACACACTTAAAGTTTTTTGGAGTTAATCATCACTTGTATCCTAAGTAGGGGTCTTCTAGTTGTCCCCGTTAGAGATTGCTATTTACCACATGAAATGTTCACAGCATTTGAGATTTACAAGTATCAGGTCTTAAAAATGACACTTCCTTTTTTTTTTTTTTCCTTGGGACAGGGTCTCGCTTTGTAGTTCAGGCTGGCCCTGAGCTCAGTATGTAGCCCAGACAAGCCTCAAACTCAGCAATCCTGCTGCCTCTACTTCCCAAGTGCTAGGATTATAGGCATGAGCTACCATACCCTGCATTGTGGTATGTGGTATCAGGGATCAAACTCAGGATCTTGCACTTGCCAGGCAGACCGCAGACACAGAATCACTGAGCTAAATCCCTGGCCTTTAATGACACTTCTTTAGGAAAGAAGTTCTTAACCTTTGCTAAGATCACCGATTACTTTTGGAATCTTATTTTAAAAAAATGTTTATCTACCCTACTTTTTCATATGACCTCAGTAAGTACAATTTTTCATGCCAAGCCAAGGACTTCTAGGTGACCATAGATATCAAATTAAGAACTTTTTTTTTTAAAAAAAGAACTTTTGGGGCCAGAGGATTAGCTCAGTGGTTCCGGCGCCGGCCTCGCAAGCACAAGGACCTGAGTTCGATCCCCGGTAACCACATATATTGCTGGATGTGGAGACACGCCCACCAACAATCAACACAGCATACCACAATGCCGGACATGGTGGCTCACACCTGCAATCCCAGCACTTGGGAGGCAGAGACAGAAGGATTGCTGAGTTGGCGGCGGCTTGCCTGGGCACCATAGTGAGCTCAGGGCCAGCCTGAACTACAAAGCGAGACCCTGTCTCAAAAAAAAAAAAAAAAAAAAAAAAAAAGAACTTTTGCAGTAGGTGTCAATGATGACTATGTTTAGAACCATAAATTTAGACTTTTTTGTTGTTGTTTGTCTTTTGGGGTTTTTTGTTTTTTTTTGTTTTTTTTTGAGACAAGGTCTTGCTATGTAAATCAGGCTGGCCTCGAACTCCTGGCAATCCTCCTGCCTCAGCCTCCCAGTGCTGGGATTACAGGGATGCACAACCACACCTGGCCAAATTTAGGCTCTTATTCAAAATGATCTCTACTGATTTGATGAGTTGGACAATATTATAAATGTTGAATAAACAAGCCACTCAAAGAAATACCAATAAATACAATTTCAAATATATTAATTGTTTTTTATGAGCAAAGAAGTGGCAAGAGACAAAGAGAAATGTTCTGAAAATTCCTTAGAAGTCTGTCTCAGTAGCAAAATTCAGTAAAGTGTAGCAAACACATTTTTCAGTATTGAAGATGTTAGTAAAGATAATTCCTAAGACTGCCAAGACTCAAAAATGACTTTGTACTAGGCACACCTATAATCTAGTTACTCAGAAGGCTGAGGCAGGAGGATTTTGAGTTGTCACCAATTTAGCCCTGAAATGTGGCTTAGTGGTAGTGCTCCTTAGTGTCACCAAAAAAGAGAAAAGTGACCTTACATCTACTATACAAAATATAACTTTTATGGCTGTTTATAACACTGGCCTAGGAAATAGATCTATGTTTAAGGACAGTTTCTTTTTTCACTTGCTACCTACATGGACTTTAACAATTATGAATTTCTCTAAGCCTCAGGTATATTATCTGTAAAACAGAACAAATTAGTTTATAGGGTTGCTGGGATGATTAAGTGAACTAATATACATTAACCACAGCACTGTGACAAGTCGTCCACACACAGTGGCCATTAGTTGTTAATTTCAAGTAACTCATTTTTGTGCAGTGAGTTAGTGACTTGAAGACTGTTACTGAATATATGGTCTCTTATGATCCCTAGAGTAGTAACCACAATGTCTCTATTTTATGGGTCAAGTGACTAACCCAAAGACCCTAATCAGACAGAAAAAGTATCTGGACTTATTTAATTACATTAGGAACTGTGATTCAAAATTTTTTCTCCCAAAATCTTGGAAGCTCTATGGCAGGGAGGATTACAAATACAAGCCCAGCTTAGTCAATTTAGTGAGGTCCTGTCTCAAAAACACCAGCTGGGAATGTAGCTCAGTGTGAATGTCCGGGGTTCAATACCCATCACTAAGGAACAAACAAGCAAAAAGAAACCTTTTTAGATGGGAGGTATAGCTCATTAGTAAGTATTTAACTATATGGACAAGGCCTTGAGTTTGAACTCCAGTACTGAAAAGAAAAATATTTAAATTCTCTTTTGCGGTTATTAAATATACTTAAGATTCATCATTTTAATCATTTAAGTGTTGGTTTTATGGCATTATGTAGTTTCACAATGTTGACCAACCACCCCCACCACCCCTGGTTCCAGAATGTTTTCATCTTCCCCAAATGAAACTGTACTCATTACACATACATTTCCCATCCTTTTTCCATCAACACCTAGCAACCACCACTCCTTCAGTCTTTGAATTTGACTACTCCAGATATCTCATATAAATGGACAGGGTCCAGAGGTGTAGTTGAGTTTGGCCTTGAACTCACTATGTAGCCCTGGCTGGTCTTGGACTCATAGTGATCCTTCTGCCTCAGGTTTCCAATACAGGGATTACAGATGGGCATCACCACAGCCAGTTTCCAGAGCCTTTTAAAAAGTACTGTTATTTTGATATGGTTTATCCAATTCGAGATTATTCACTCTCTTTCTTGTCTTCACTCCACCCTTGGCTCGTTAAGCCCTTTTTACAGAAGAGGGCAGTTAAAAAAAAATCACTTTCTTTCTCTTTAGAAAGTGCTGTAGCACAAATCAACACAAATAAAAAAAAAGTGAAACACAAATGAGTTTGATTTCGGAGGACAGAACAGCTAATCATCAATTAAAATAATAACTCACGTGTAAAAGATAGTCACCTTACCTGGTATTCTCCAAACTTTTATCAAGAGCTAAATGGGAAGTTTCTGTAGTTTTTCAGGAGGAAGAGAGACAGTAACCTCACTGAAGTGCCAAGCGGCTAGGAAAATCTCAGCGGGCATCCGCCTGAAGATACTCGGGAGTGAGTGCCAGCTCACGAACGCAGACCAAGCCGTCGCTATCTACAGGAACCTTAACCACTCCGCTAGGGAAGGATGGAAACCGAATAGGTGGAGTTCCTCTTCTTCGAGCTGTGCGACTGTGAGGTGAGATTACCCACGAGCTTCAGCACAATTCTCACAAGTCGCTAAACCACAAAGGAAGGGCATGGCAACTCTGTAGACTTCAAAACCACCAGCAATGTAAAGGTGCGCTTGAGAGCACAGGCAGACTTGGGTTGCGAGCACATACTAGTAAAGAAGGGGGAAATCAGAAGTGCTAAGCCACTGAGATCTAGTTTTCTGAAATATCTCCAGACTACAACCAGCGGTAGCGAAGAACAGACTGCCTTTCTTTGTGTGAACGGTCTGTAACAGAGACTACGGCCACACGCAAACTTACTTTAACAAAACCCAACGCGCAGGAGGCTGGTCCCCAGCAGGACCAGAGACTTCCTGCATTTCTGGAGGGCGTTCTCACTCTACCGGCCACCCTCCGCTCGCATCCCCATGCGACACACGACTGGGGTCACTTGGTCACCAGACTTCTCTGGGATCGCTCCACTTTCAGAGTCCCGGAAATTTCTTCCAAACGATTCTTCTGCTTACCCTGCTTCTCCGTTCTGGGAAACTTTCTGCCCCTGCCCATCACCCCACATCTCCACCCCATTATCCAGACCCCAGACACTCCGAGACCTCGGGTTACGGGTCACACAGCTTGCTAGCGACCCCGAGACGCTGGGAAAGCGGCCACAGGAAAGCAAAGTTTCCGAGCAAAGTTCGCGGAAGCGGGCAGGCGCGCGGCACTCACAGCTGGTTGATGGCGTTCTGCGAGATAACAGCGTTGGCGGAGAAGTACGGGATCATGTCGGTGTCCCCGAGGCTGCAGGTGCAGGCGGGGGGCGCCTTCCTTTGGCCGGTAGAGTACTCAGGGTCATAGGGCCAACTGCAGGCGCACAGCCCCGCGTCGGGGCCCCCGCCCGGCTGCGGCAGAGGCGCTCATGTAGGACTCCCACCCGGCAGAGGCAGAGCGCTGGCTGCAGTACCGCCGGGGAGCGCAGAGCCGTCCGCCGAAGCCCTGGGGATCGGCGGTGCAGTCTGAGCCATCAGGCGCCGCCGGCAGCCTGGCCCCAGCCCGCGTCCGGGGCGGAGCCTGGAGCGAGGGCGGGCCAAGGGCGGGGGAATCTCGGGGCCGGGAGAGGCGGCCTCGCCGGCGCCCCGCCCCGGAGCTCCGAGCGCCCACGCGGATCCCGCCCGGGAGCGCGTCCGGGCCTGCACGGTAAAAGGAGGCCCCGCCGGGGATGTGTGAGAAAAGCTAGATTTCTCTAAGGGGAAATGTCTCAACGGGGTCT
Organism: Thryonomys swinderianus; assembly: GCA_004025085.1. Classification (NCBI taxonomy): domain Eukaryota; kingdom Metazoa; phylum Chordata; class Mammalia; order Rodentia; family Thryonomyidae; genus Thryonomys; species Thryonomys swinderianus. The sequence continues at coordinate 20,375 of PVIC010018128.1, forward strand.
TGCTTCTTACGTGGTTCTGTGCATTTTACCTCAAGCCCATTGTTTGAATTCTTAAAAAGCTATCCATGCATAAATGAAACAAATATTTTTCAGTGGCTTTCTTGTTTGCTGGGAGGATTCTGCGATTAGGGCAGTAGGGACTTTAAACAGCATTTTTGTTTTTTTCTCTAACTACACAGTGAAAGCTATAGTAGGAAGAGAAAATTACACTGCCGATAACATCTGCTAACCCTTGTAAATAAACATAACGAGAGCTTTCCCAGCCATCCTCCAAGGATTCACAGCCTTAGTTGTGCTTATGAATTGTGATTTTAAAAAATTCCAAGTGCTAGGCTGCGTCTTACAGCAATCAAAGCGGAATCTCTTAAGGGTTTCAGTTCCCCTCCGGGTGTAGGAAGACGACCTCGTTTGTAAATGATGTTACTCTGACAGGAACCACGTTTGTGACTCCCGACCTAAGGCTTTTACCAGTGAACTGTTCTCCGATGGCTTTACCGGTTTAAGCCTTTACCGTGTTTCCTCCAGCTCACTGAGCACCGCCTTTCACCTGAGCAGGAGCCAACGCTTTGTAAAACGAGACTCGCGTCTCTCCTGCGCACTGTGTGGTGGGGGTGGGGGCAGGGCAGGCTCTCAGTAAGTTAGCTTCCGTATCTCTTGCTCTTCTAGTCTCATGATACCAGAGCAAGTATTTTCAGGCATCATTATTTTTAGAATTTCTAAATATTTGACTGAAGTATCTATTGATGAAACTGCCTTCTGGGACCCCAGCCAGAAATTAGTAACTTTGACAAGTGATTTCATTACAGGATTGCTGCGAGTTCGAGGCTTGCCTGGGCAACGTAGTGAGCTCAGGGGCCAGCCTGAACTACAAAGCGAGACCCTGTCTTAAAAAAAAAAAATTTACAGTTAGAAACGAACTAAAATTGGGAAGAAATTGCCTTATATCTTAGCACACTAGAAACCAAGACTCTTGATTTTATCTGTTTTATATCCAAATTCAGGGTTATTCTCTATTGTAAAGTTTGACGGTTTTCAAAATACGAGTAATGAAATAATATAAAACATTTCCTAAAATTGGATTCAACTTTTGCTAATCTTCAATAAAATTTAAAGCTGTTCCCAAGGTGTTCAAATATTGTAAACTCAAATGGAAAGAGGTATCTAAATTTCCTGGAGAGTGAGGATGGTAACTGGGAGGATCCCACAGGGAGGTGAGGAGTTAACATAAGGTCTAGATCTTGGAGTTTCATCATCTTCATCCATCTCTAGGAAGTAAAACGTTTGAAAGATTTATTCAGGCTGTGTCAGCAGGCACCCAAATGGCAGTGGAAGAAAAAATCTGCTGATACACCCTAAAATAAATTGCTTAAAATATCTGGCAAACTTGCCAGTTTGAAACTTCTTCCAGGCTGTAATTTATTACAGTCTCCTGCTGTGATCAAAAGGCAGTAGGGACTTTAAACAGCATTGTTAAGGTGAGTCCAGTTCCTTTCATGACACAGCACAGATAGGATTTTATTGTAGTCAATACTAGATGTTGTCCTTTAGGAAAGATGATGCATAGTAATCGTGTATCTGTCTGAAAAAGAATTCAGCAAGCAATGTGTCTTAACTTGATTCAAGCTTATCTCTGCACTTAAAAACACCGATTTCATATAGATTTTATAAATATGTATACTTTTTTACATAAAAGGTTCCTATAGTGCCTAGTCCTCAGGTTTCCCCTCAAAAGACTAGTGAATGCCCATTAGGAGAGACTATTATGACACTCCCACCCAGGCCTTTTCAAAGTCAGATTCTTGCTTTTCAACTGTAATAAAGGAAATTGGTAAAATATGTCTCTTGGGTTTTTTTGAGAAAAAATTAAATAATTTTTGCAAAATGGGATATCTTTAAGGAAATAGTTTCTGCTTTGGCCTATTTTAAAAAGTCTCACCAATTCCCTTTCTTTTCAGTCTGCTGCGTCAAAATGTCAATCAATTTAGTTTCAGCTCTATTTAATCTTTTACTCTCCACTGTGAGGAAACCAGGCTCTAGGGAGCAAGCTTTCTATACTCAAGCATCTAGGAATTCAAAAATGATTCCAAATTAGATTGAGCAGCATGAAATAAACTAAGCTAGTTTTCTACTCCACATGAAGTCAGAATGAGCTAGCTTTCTTCTCGCTCATACTTTCTTCCTTTTTTTCTTTGCACAAAGACCCTGAAAGAATTTGTTGCCTTTTGCATACTCTCATTTATGTTATAATATATGAGTTTTGTTGGCTAGGTACTATTATTACTATTCCTGTTACTGCTGCTGCTGCTACTACTATTACTATTAGCAATATCGGGGATTTAATCCAAGGCCTTTGCACTGAGCTGCATTCCTAGTTTTTAATTTTGAGACAAAGTCTTAGTACGTCATTAAGTTCCCTGGGCTAGGCTTAAGGATGTGATTTTCTTGCCTCAGCCTTTTAGAACATATCTTTTTTTAAAATATAGGATTACGTATTAATAACATTAAAAGGTTTTAAAGTATAAGAAGTCTCTTGTGTTCATGAGGTACTTCCATTACTATGTATTGCTCATGAAGTATAAACACCGTAAAACAATGAACAGTGCTGAACTAGCCGTGCTCTAGGGCAGCCAGGAGCGCACACTGCAGCGTGAGTGAAGGAGGCAGACATACTTTGCTGCTCTGACAGAAGTGCGTCAGAGGCAGATCACTTGAACTGATTCGAAAGCAGTGGGCTAGAAACCTGGCAATCTACATTCTACTTCTAAAATGGTCACTTAAACCAAGATTTTGGCCAATTCAACTTTATTTGCAAAGTAGGATAGTAAAATTCTAAGGAAATATCCCAAGGTCTGTTTTGAGAGTCAGGAAACAAGATAAAGTATTATCCAATCTAAAGATCCCAAAGGCCTGCTGAGGAGGTGAGTGCTTGTAGTGGTAGCAGTGGAGGTTGAATTAGGTGAATTTTAGAGCTCAAGGCCCACGTGGAATTATAGTGTGAATCTGCTTCAAATACCGCCCTCCTAGAATGCATTTAATCCACTTATGGTAGAGTTACCTTTTCAAAGCAATAGAGCCCCATAGTTAAATCACTTTGGCCCTGGAATTAATAGGCTTGCTTTGGATCCTGCTATAATTAGCTGCAAATTTTGGAGTTACTTGATCTGAGAGTCAATATTACACTTAATTCATGAAGCTATTATGAAGATTAAACTGATCTACCCATCTTTCTCTTTATGACATATAAATCAATATCTATCATCTATCTATCTATCTATCTATCTATCTATCTATCTATCTATCTATCTATCTATCATCTATCTATCTATCTCATCTATCATAAAAGGGTACCTGGCACAAAAATCTACTCTTTGGCTTTACTGCATGCCAGTCTTAAGGTAAGGCCCACTGTGCTCCCGTTTGTTCACTGAGAAAGTGAAAATTTGGGTTAGAGATGGTTCTGTAAGCTTTTTTCCACAAATCTGGAGAAGTTAAAACGGAGCAGAGTGTAGTGGTGCACCCTTGTAATCCCAGCACTGGGGAGCGTGAGGTAGGAAGATCACCAAGAGTTCAAGGCCAGTCTAGACTAGAGAGTGAGTTTTAAGGCTACCTGAGTAGTAAGACCCTGCCTCATAAAACCAAACTAAACCAAAACAAAACAAAAAAAGAAGAAAAATGGGCAACATTAAAAAGTGGCAATGACTCTGGTATCAGAAGTTCTAGTTTCTAGTTTATTTATAGACAAGCTTTTTTCTCATCCCTAGTTTCTTTAGTCTTAAACTAGGGATAGTAATTTTTACCTCGTATGTTTATTAAGATACTTGGACAACAGTGCTTTGTGAACATGGTAACATCAGGTTTTCATTATTAATCATCATGCATAAATTAGCCAATCAACTTCTGGTAATAGGAAGCGAGTTGTGTTTGTTTTCTTTTATTACCCAGAAGTTGATCACTGAATAAAAACTGAAGTACAGACTTTCCCTGTGTATCACAATTCATGTAGATTGTCTTTACTGTTTGCCTCAGTAGTTAATTACATTAATTCTATTGCAGCCTATGGTAATTTTAACTGTAGCACTCAAGTACTTACTGAATTTTTATATAAGTTTTCAAATAAAAGCATTAAGTACTAAGCACTAAGTGTAAGTACAACTTTATTTTATTTTTTTGAAACAGGGTCTCACTTTGTAGTTCAGGCTGGCCCTGAGCTCACTATATAGCCCAGGCAAGCCTCAAACTCAGCATTCCTCCTGTCTCTGCCTCCTGAGTGCTGGGATTACAGGCGTGAGCCACCACGCCCGGCACTGTGGTATGTGGTATCTTTGCTGGTGGGCGTGAGTCACCATGCCCAGCATTGTATGTAGTTACCTGGGATCAAACTCAGGACCTTGTGCTTGCAAGGCAGGCGCCGGAACCATCGAGCTAAATCTCTGGCCCTGTACTACTTTATTTTAAAAATACTGGTCATGGGCTGGAGGGTTAGCTCAGTGGTTCCGGTGCCTGCCTTGCAAGTGCAAGGTCCTGAGTTCGATCCCCGGTAACCACATATAATGCTGGGCGTGGAGACACGCCCACCAACAATCAACACTGCATACCACAAATTTTATTTGAAAACTTATATAAAAATTCAGTAAGTACTTGAGTGCTACAGTTAAAATTACCATAGGCTGCAATAGAATTAATGTAATTAACTATTGAGACAAGAGGATTGCTGAGTTCGCGGCGGCTTGCCTGGGCTCCATAGTGAGCTCAGGGCCAGCCTGAACTACAAAGCGAGACCCTGTCTCAAAAAAAAAAAAATACTGGTCATAAGGCAAAATGATTATATTAATGATAAATTTATGCTTTATGCTTTCTCTCATGTTTGATATACAGAAATAAATAGTAAATTAATCCCTGAGTGTCAAAAGGGAGAAAACCAACACTTAAAATTTACAAATCTCTGTGATGAATGTGATCATAATGTAGTCCTTAAATGTACCAATAAAATCAAGTTATTAAAAAAAGTTAAAAAACAGAAAGCTCATTACCTGGTATAACTTTCTGCTTCCTGTTCATTTGTAAAATGCTGGATAAAACTGTCAACATAGTACCCCAAATTCCACATTTGTTGCCCAGATAGCACCAAGTGGTATCTTCCTACCCTTAGTAAAAGACACTCTTCATGTGACAAAATATACCAAATTCTTTAAACAAAGGCTGTTAAAAGCAATCATGTTTTGCAATCACTATGTGGATAATATATAATAGTTTTTTCTTTTTTTGTACAGAATCTTGCTTTGTAGCTCAGGCTGGTTCTGAGCTCACTATGTAGTCCAGGCAAACCTCGAACTCAGCAATACTGCTTCTGCCTACTGAATACTGGGATTACAGGTGTGAGCCACTACACCCGGTTTTGTGGTGTGTGGCACTGACTGCTGGTGGGTGTGAGTCAGCACTCCCAGTATTGTTGTATGTGGTTACCGGATCGAACCAGGGACCCTGTGTTTGCTAGGCAGGTGCTGGAACCACTGAGTTAAATCCCCAGCCCAATAGTTTTGTTTTAAAAGACTATCTAACAAGTGCTTTAAACACTGAGCTGAACAACATCACTGAGCCTATACAATCATTCCATAGAATTTCCACCATAAGAGGAATAGGGAATACTGAAAAGACCTGTATATCGACTGCAGGTGAGAAGATCTCCAAAGCATTCTTCCCTCATGATCTTAACCACTATATGCTCCTGTAGGAAGAGATGCTGAAATGCTTCTTTCTTCAGGTTACAAAAGCCTCACACTCTGTTGTTCAGTAAAAATAATAGGCATTTATAGGTCATTTTTCACATTCACTTTACAAAATATTTAACCATTTAGTTCTCAGTCTACTGCTTCAAACCTTTTAAAAACCATTTAAAAGATAAAAGTAACATGCTACATGACTTTTTGTTTCAGAAATCAGAACAGTAAAACAAAAATTATCCTTTTCAGGGCCGGAGATTTAGCTCAGTGGTTCCAGCGCCTGCCTAGTAAGCACAAAGTCCCAAATTCGATCCCCAAATACCGGGTGTGGTGACTCATGCCCACCAGCAATCAGTACCACAAACCACAATGCTGGGTGTGGTGGCTCACACCTGTAATCCCATCATTTGGGAGGCAGAGGCAGGAGGACTGCTGAGTTCGAGGCTTGCCTGGGCTACAGGGTGAGCTCAGGGCCAGCCTCAACTACAAAATGAGACTCTGTCTCAAAAAAAAAAAAAATCATCCTTCTCAGTCTCATCGTCCTATTCCAGAATGATTACCATCCATGTTTCAGATATTTTCTTCACATACACACATTCTATGTCATAGCTGCCCTGTAAGAGGTGTGCAGGCATACACATAAATGAGATTACATGTATTATTCTGTTTCTTGTCCTTCTACTTATTATAGCCTGTATGTTTTCCCATAGTTATATAAATCTACCTTTTTTTTCCCAAAGGAGTACATAGTATTTTATTTTAAGATTATGTATGGTTTATTTAAACAGTTGTCCACTGATTGATATTTGCTTCTGGTCTTTACTGGTATACACAAAATATCTCTATAAACGTGCTTTTTTTTTTTTTTTTTGAGAGAGGGTCTCCCTTTGTAGTTCAGGCTGGTTCTGAGCTCACTATGTAGCCCAGGCAAGCTTCGAACTCAGCAATCCTCCTGTCTGCCTCCTGAGTGCTGGGATTACAGGTGTGAGCCACCACGCCCAGCACTGTGGTATGTGCTATTGATTGTCGGTGGGTGTGAGTCTCCACGCCCAGCATTGTATGTGGTTACTGGGGATTGAACTCAGGACCTTGCGCTTGGGAGGCAGGCGCCGGAACCACTGAGCTAACCCTCTGGCCCCAAACATATGTAGTTCTTAAACTACTTTGCATGGAAGCGGCCCCTAAGATTTACTTCCACCTTTCACTGCCTCATCTCTCACCTGCTGCCTCTTGCCATTTGGATAGATGCCCCTTTATACAATGAATTCAGTAGAGGGCCTGGAACACAACCCAGTGTGTAAAGACTCTATTTTTATTCTCAAGCCTGTACTAGACTTTCAGGAGCCAAAAGTTCAAATTGCAGCGGGACTGATTGCAGCCCTTTCACAAGCAAGTTAGTACTATGCAGTTTGTTTAGAATGGTCAAGTTTCTAGTCCCTGGCAGAGCAGCATCATTATCTCTCTGTGCCTTCATGTATCAGCTTCCCTGGCTTTATTTCACTTGCCATGTTTTCCTGCTGAAATCAGGTGAACATAAAAGTCACATGCCAGGGCCAGGTATGCAGCTCAGTGGTGCAGCACCTGCTTGGCAAGTGCCAGGTCCCAAGTTCTATCCTCAGTACCCCCCCATCAGATACTAATGTTACTACATATTTTCAATAACCGTCTTAAACATGTTCCAATAATTTGAGGAAAACATTAATAGTTGTATTTTTTTCTCTAAATTAAGCAGGACCAAGGAGTATGCAAGTTCTGCTCCTTACTAGAAAGGAGCGTTTTTCTTCAGCTAGTACATCGTAACAGAGAAGAAACAGCTTTGTCAGATTCTTTTCATCCACTTTGGCTAGGGTACGAATACATCAGTAGGTAGATGAAAAATCCAACATTGCAAAATGTTAATTGTAGGACATGATGTATAGTTGGGTATTTACAGTGTAATTCTTCCAGCATGTCTTTACATTTTAAATTAAATGCTGAAAAACAAAATAAAAATCTATATTTTTATTTTATATACAATTTTATATAAAATTCTATATTATGTCTAAACATTTCAGTGAGGGAGGATACTATTTGGCTTCAAAGGGAAAAAAAGAAGAGAGAAGAAAACCCAACTGGTTTCAGATACTCAACTAAATAATAATTAGGCTAAAAGTTTAACTACTGTTTAAGCTCTTGCCTTCTGTTACATAACAAAAAGAGGAAAGCTGAGCTCCTTCAAGATTTATCTTCACATTGTCACTTTTTGGAAAGCAGTTATTTCAGCTTTTACTCTATCAGTCTTTCCTGGAAAATTAATGAGATCATTAGGTTTAAAACTGAAAAAACTGTTTTGGCTCTTGAGCCTCCCTAGTAAAATCAGTATACTAAATAACTTTGCTTATTGTACAATACTTGATCACAGTGTGATTTTTATTAATACTGAATGCTGTGGCTTCATTCTTCTTTTGGTCAGTGAATAGTAGAGTACTTTCATGCTCGCTTTGGCAGCATGTATACTAAAATAGTACAGTACATACTGCAGTAAGTAATTTAGAAGGTCTGTGATGGGGATCACAAAAATATTTTGTAAACTTTTAAAAGTGATTCTCTTTTAGTTGTTTAATATACTCATTTTATTAGAGATGTTCACTAACCATAATGTTTTCTAGCTTTGTGCTTAAATCATGGGGAGATGGTGATTATAAACAAATCTAAGCAGTACTACTTTGCCTGCTATTTTAGGTATGTTCATATTTGTATACTACTTATACCTCAAATAATAGATAAAGTAGTATTTTTGTTTCAGTGGCATTTTATTTTATTTTACTTTAGTTTTGTTTTTTTGAGACAGGGTCTTGCTTTGTAGTGCAGGCTAGCCCTGAACTCACTACATAGCCCAGTCTGCCCTTGAACTCTCAGCAATCCTCCTGCCTCTGCCTCCTGAGTGCTGGGATTACAAGTGTGAGTCACCACTCCCGGCACTGTGGTATGTGGTACTGGGGACCTTGTGGCCAGAAGCATTGAGCTAAATCCCCCCCCCCAGCCCTTCAGTGGCATTTTAAATAATTACCTTACTAGGAATTACATTCTTTATTATTTGTTTATAAAGTATCCATAGGAGTCTAGTTAACCCAAGCTTGAATACTGTTTCAGCTGTAGTACTGGGCTTTCAAAAGGAAAGACTTCATGGCAAAGAATGTATTGGGTTAAAAATAGCAACTTTAGGAGGTGGGGCAAAGGAAAGAAAGGAAGGAAAAAATGTGAGATAACAAGGAAACAATGGAAACAAAGTTTTTTTAAATGGGGAGGAGAGAAGGGACAGGAAGGGGAAAAAAAACAGGAACTAAGATATATCATGTACAGGTACAAATTCCCAAAGATGAATGTGATCATAATGTGTACCTAAAATATACCAATACACTTAAAGAAATTTTTTTTTTTTTGAGACAGGGTTTTGCTTTGTAGTTCAGGCTGGCCCTGAGCTCACTATGTAGCCCAGGCCAGCCTCAAACTCAGCAATCCTCCTGTCTCTGCCTCCCAAGTGCTGGGATTACAGGCGGGCGTGAGCCACCACACCCTGGCATTGTGGGGTGTGGTATTGATTGGTGGTGGGCATGAGTCACCACGCCCAAGATCATATCATTGTATGTGATTACGGGGGATCCAACCAGGGACCTTGCACTTGCTAGGCAGGTGCTGGAACCACTGAGCTAAATCTCCGGCCCCGAAAAAATATATGTATTTTTAAAAATAGCATCTTTACCTTAGGAAATGAGAAATAGTATAGTCTCAAAATAATTAACAGAAAAGTGTATATTGTGTATGTTTATATGTTTGTATTTTTTTTGACGTGGGGGGATTACTACGTTGCCTAGGCTGGCCTTAAATTCTTGGGCTCCAGTGATTTTTCTATCTCTGTTAGGATGGCAATAGATATATGCCACCACGTGAGCCTTAAAATTTTTTTAAAGAAAGATTACTTATTAAAATTAGAATAATTAGGTCTAAACCGATGTTTAAAAGCTGAAAAAACAGGAAGACATGCTGAAATAACTATTGATAATGAAGTCCTTAGTGAAAATTATTGATTACTGAAAACCACCTGCAATTATAGCCCTTTACCCATCACAGAAATCACATTTGGGCTTTGAGTGAGAACCTAGCATCATTTAGTTAACACTAAATGACTTCAATTACATAGTTTTTTTTCCTTACACTATTCTCAGGATATTTTGTTTTAGATATTAAGAGAGTATAGGTGGATAACTAAACAGTTAAACTGTAATAAAATACAACTCCCCCCACCTTCCATCCTGAAGCTCTTTATAAGTGAGTGTGATCCAGTGTAGCACCTAATGACAGATTTAAAAATTCTTTTAAGAATAAATCTGATGGAGAGAGGGAGGAAAAATACCCAAACACCTAGACTTGGATTAAGAAGTTAAATCTTCTTTGTAAAGATGCAATCTGTGCTTAAAGCCATCTTATTGTTTTTGCAGCCTCTTTAGTGCCAAAGGCCCATATTGACACTGATCTACACTGGGTGACCCTGCTTGAATGATGAGTGAGTATAATCGAATGTGGAGCTCACGCCTCTGAAGGAGTTCAAATTTTACTCTGCATCACAAAACAAAACAAAAAAAAGGGGTAGCCATGTTTTTTCCCTCAAGGACATCTTTTCATTTATTCCATAATCTAGAGGAATCACAGTTTTAGTCAGACACACTCCAAACCATTAACTAAAATAGCTGCAGCTGACACTTTCACACAGGCATAATAAAACTGGATTTTTACATGGAATCATATAAAATCTAGAGAAAAATCATGTAAAGGTAAAGAGGGATGAGTAGGATACAGAATACTGAATTTCTTATACTGAAGCTTTTAAATAGGCCTTTCACAATCTCTTGCACACATGAATTAATGTTTGAACATATATTCTTATTATCTATGCTTTAAGATGGGTTAACAGAAGTATACCAGAACAGTGAATATCAACTCTGCCAGATACTGCAAGTGTTAGACATTCAGATAAGTATGAGAATGTATATTATATATTAAATAGCTCATAGTAATGCAGGGGAGACAGATGAAATATATAAATAAGTGACCAACCAAATATCTTATGTCCTCTCTGAATGGTATGACCTAAATTTACATCTAGATGTTGTTCCTTTGCTCATCACTACCCTAAAGTGCCTGGTAAATGCATTATTCAAGACTCGCTGTATAAAAAGTACCAACATAATAGTGGTTCTTAGTAACAGTCAATAACACTTACTAAGAAAAACTAGGATTAGAGGTCCCATTTGACCCTGCTATTTCCCTGTGAGATAAATACATGAAAGACTTAAAAGAATCATATCACAGTGACATACGTGTACTCATGTTTGTAGCAGCTCAATTTGTAATAGCTAAATCTTGGAAACAGCCCAAATGCCCATCAACCAGAAACTGGATAAAGAACATGTGGTATTTTTATAAAATGGAGTATTACTCAGCCATAAAGAATAATACATTTGAGTCATTTATACTCAAATGGATGTAACCTGAGGCATAAGTGAAATAAATAGGACACACGTGTAAATACCATATAATTTCTCTAGTATGAGAAACTAAAAGTGTAAATGGGTCCTGAATATATAATAGATATTGTTTAATAGGCAAAAAATGTTCAAAGAGAAAGGGTAAAGAAGGGATAGGGGAGGGCCGGAGGGTTAGCTCAGTGGTTCCAGCGCCTGCCTCGCAAGCGCAAGGTCCTGAGTTCGATCCCCGGTAACCACATATAATGCTGGGCGTGGAGACACGCCCACCAACAATCAACACCGCATACCACAGTGCCGGGCGTGGTGGCTCATGCCTGTAATCCCAGCACTCGGGAGGCAGGGACAGGAGGATTGCTG
>PVIC010018129.1:0-32145 GCA_004025085.1 Thryonomys swinderianus
TTTCTTTCTTTCTTTCTTTCTTTCTTTCTTTCTTTCTTTCTTTCTTTCCTTCTTTCTTTCTTTCTGAGACAGGGTCTCGCTTTGCAGTTCAGGCTGGCCCTGATCTCCTTATGTAGCCCAGGCAAGCCTCAAACTCAGCAGTCCTCCTGCCTCTGCCTCCCAAGCGCTGATGAGCCACCACACCAGGCACTATTTTCTTAAAGTAAGTTTTAAAATGAATTTTCTAAATCAAAATTTACCCACATTAAATCCTTTATATTTATTTTGATTAACTTTCTTTATTAATAAAGTTGGAGCAAATGACACTTCCACCAGGAGTAAAGTGTCAAAATGCCTGTACCCTACATATTCATTAAATACCTGTCAGTTCTCAGTTTTTGCTAGTTTCATGTAAAGGATATATTTCCTTACTATTTTAGTTTTCCTTTATTTCATTTTTATGGCAGAGTAATACTCAATTTTATAGAAAAACCACATCTTTATCCAGTCTCCAGCTGAAGGGCCTTTGGGTTGTTTCCAAGATTTAGCTATCACAAAATGAGCTGCTATGAACATGGGTGCACATATGACACTGTGATATGAATCTTTTAGTTCTTTCGTGTACATATCTTCCTTTACTTCATTTTTTAACATGGCTGGAAATCTCTTCGTATGATTATAAGCAATAGACCTTTCTTCTTTGTGAATTGTTCATTTTTTGTCTCTCTTTCTCCTAGGATATTGCATCTAGTTCATATGGATTTGTAAATACTCTTTAAAAGAGAGTAAGTTGTTATTTATGCAGGAAATATAATTTCCTAATTCCTTGTTTCCTATTTTTTACCTGTTCATATTATTCATAAAAGACATTTTAAATATTTTTACAGTCACAATCTTGACTAATTTATCTTTACTTGTATTCTTTCTTTTGGTGGGTGAAAAGAATGTAACCAACATGAAATGTGGTCCTTGGGAGCTTCTGAAGTAATCAGCCAACTCAACATTCTGTTGGCCCTCCCATAGGAAATATCAATGTTGTTGAAAATTATGAAAGTTTTCACTTATCCATTAAATGTTTACCTAAGTCAATTTAAGAAAAATTTCTACCCAGATTCCATGGAAAGCTACTGGACTTAGTCTTCTGACCTGCTTTCTGTTTAATAAAAATGCATGATGAAGCCACAGTCAGATGTGGATGTTTACGCAGCTTGCTGTCACCTGACTATCGAATCTTAAGCATTCCATCTGTTATCAGAATACCTCTCTGTTGTTTCTCCGGTTTGGTTCCTTTCTCAACATTTAAAGTTACTCCCAAAGAAACTCGAGTTATAACTGAGTAAAGATCAAACTGATACTGGGTCACCAGGGTATGGGTAAGTACATGAGGCCTAGGATGTAGAAAGTGTTCCTCAGGACTGCAGTTTCAAGGGATGGGAACTGGGCACAGACTGACTCAGGGTAGAATTCTACCTCAAGCTTCTCCTACCTTTTGATTAGAATGATCTCCCTGGATCATCTTACTTTCCTCCTCTAGGAATCAAAACTCTTACCTATGGATACCACAGCTGTCCCTATGTTTTGTATTTGTCCTCCTTAGGAAATGTGGGAAAATCCTGTAACTTTTACTTCAAAGTTTGAAGTCTTAAAAAGGAAGTAGGCAAATTCTAATCTATTCTGGAAAATATCAGTTAGACCTCAACTCTTCTGGCAGTCTTGAAAATCCATCGGAAACTTTTCTGTGCTGCGTTTTAATACTGCTGTGTGGACCCCATTACATGATACTGTATTGTCTCATTTACTGGTTATTCTGCTCTGTGAGATACTGTTCTTCATTTTAGGAAGAAATGGGAATGAATCATATCTAAATCTATAGTACCTAGCACAGTTTTTAATATGTATCAGGCACTCTGCAAATATCTTCTTATTAGAGGAAAGGAAGATGACAGAGGAAAAACTTCACTCTAACATGATATCATTAACTTGGCTTGGGAGAAGTAGGAGTTAATTGCTTTCAGTATGAATATATGTAAAGAATGGTACTATCATATTTTGAGGTTTATCAGATAGTGGTTAAAAAGGAAATATAATAGTCTCTGTAAGAGATCAGCCAAAGATTAAGCAAAACCAGACATAGCTAGAGTGTGTGTCTGTTAAATAAAAGAGAAAATACGTCTGGAGAGCAGACTGTGCACCCATTTTAGCTAATAGTGCTTTTGCACTGTATCTCTCAACCCATGTTTTCCCTAGTTTATCTTGCTTCTCACATCACTTAAAATGAGATAGATGATAATAGGTTATGTAATTTAGCATGCCAAGGGTTACTTGAACACATGAAGTTCATAAAATTAACCAACTCTGAGATTCATATAGACATCACAAAGAATTTCTTAGATGCTAAAGATTCTTGGAGTCTAACTTTTCTAAAAAGGATCAACGTTGCCTAGACTTTTGAGAAAGGAATCTGCTATCAGTAGAAGTCTTTAAGGCCTATCTTTTAAAAAGACACTCATTAATTAATTCCAGGAATTAAACAAGATTCACATTTTTATTACCCAAGCCAAAAGCAGTTCCAGGCAAGATTTTTCTTATTGTAAAATTTTTCTGATGCCTTTGTCACGTTCAGATTCTTTCCATGTGACACATACACATTGCTTGTAAATTATTTTAATTCTACCTCAGTCTCAGCAAGATGTTTGGAGTCTCCAGGTGCTAGAAAATTTATGGCATGAAATCCTCCTTTGCTTAAAATATTCCCTTCCTCTCTTTAGGCCCTGGAAACAGTGAAATAAAAAAAAAAACACAAAACCAAAAAATAACAAACCAATCAGGAATTGTCCTGTATCTTTGGAATGATTCTACTGGCTAAGTTGCCCTGACCTTAAATGTAGGGCAGAGACTCAAGATGGATGAAACTGGTGGATCTGATTTCCTTGGTAGAAGGACTGATTGAAGGCTGTGGTAGCTATATGTGGAGACAAATGGGTTTTTGTAAGTGGGAAAATAGAGTTTTATTTTACTTCATACTCACAACCTCTCTTTTCTCCTAAAGCTAGCCAGGCTAAAGAAGCTAGTCCTGTAACAGGAATTCAGTTCAATTCAAGAAGCCATAGTGCCTTCACTAGCTCCATAGAACTTGAATAGCATCAGCTGTTGTTCAGTTATTGGTCAATCCTATGAGTGGATTAGGCAATATTTAATCACCTTGCCTGTTTTTTATTTTTTTAAATAGAAATTCTATATTGGTACATTTTATATACAGTTCACAATCACACTCAACATTGGGAAATTTGTGCCAGTGCATGACATGAGTTAATTCTCATTTTTATCCATATCCCCACCCACCCCACAACCCCCACTCATATATATATATATATATACACACATATATATATGTATTTTCTTTTTCTTTTTAAATCACATTTATTCTTTCCCCTCATTACTTTCCCCTACCACATTCCCTTCGAGTATTTCCTATTTCACAAGATCTATCATACATTCTAGAACTCTATAGGTTCTCATACCAGAGAAAAGGTACTATATTTACATATCTGTGTCCTATTTATTTCACTTATTAGTGTGTTCTCAAGGTGTGTCCATTTGAGTATAAATGACTCAAACTTGTCATTCATTATGGCAGAGTAATACTCTATTTTATGGAAAAAAATTTACATCTTTTTTATCCAGTCCCCAGTTGATGGGCATTTTGGTTGTATCCAAGATTGAGCTATCACAAACTGAGCTGCTATGAACATGGGTGCACATATGTCTCTACAATATGATTGTTTTAATTCTTTTGAGTATATTTCTAGCAAGGGAATAGCAGGGTCAAATGGAACCTCTAATCCTAGTTTTCTGAGGAATTTCTACAATGGTTGCACAAGTCTACATTCCCACCAACAGTGGAGAAGGGTTCCTTTCTTCCTTTACCCTTGCCAGCATTTATCGCTGGTTAATTTTTGCAATAGCAGCCATTCTTTCTGGAGTGAGATGAAATCTCAGTGTTGTTTCCATCTGTATCTCTCAAATGACCAGTGATGTTGAACATTTCTTCATATGTTTCTTGGCTGCTTTTACTTTTTTCCTCTGAAAAGTGTCTGTTCATTTCAGATGCCCATTTTTGAATTTGGTCTTTACATTTGGGGAGACTGATTTTTTAAAAGTTCTTTCTATATTCTAGATAGTAGCCCTTTGTCTGAGAAACAGCTGGTAAAGATTTTTTCCCATGTTGTTTGTTGTCTTTTAGCTATGCCAGTGGTTTCTTTTGCTGTTCAGAAGCTTTTTAATAGGATGAGATTCCATTTGTTGATTCTTTCTGCTAGTTCTCATAATATAGAGGTTTTGTTCATAAAGAGATCACTTGTGTTTGTTTTTAACTTATTGGAAGCATTATGGCATTGAAGTTTATATTTGGGTTAAGTTTGGTATAGGTAATGACTGTTGGAATTGTGGACTGTTCTGATTTCTGGTCTCAGTAAGAGGGCATGGTCAAAAGCCTATCCTCTTCCCATCTGGTTTTGATGGAAGGTGTACGGTGGACAACCCAGGGTGCCCTTTAATTATCATTTGTTTTATAGTTTCTGAAAAGTGAAAAAAGTAAACATTTTCACAGGAAGCATTGACTAAGGACTTACTGTGTTACTTCTCCCTGTCCTCAAGAGAAGCAAGAGGCAATTAGATATTAGGAAGAGTGAAAGCTAAGAAGGGGGAAGATTTTTGTAAGATTTTTGTTGAGTACAACATAGTCAGATGAAGACACTGCCACTTTATTCTTATTGAACTTATGACATTGTCTCCCTCCCTAGAAAATTATCAGATATTCTCCAATTATGATAATTAATATTGCATGCTCTCTCTCATCTTCAAAAGGGTTTCTTAAGTAAGCAGCAGGGTGATGCACACTCTCAATGCTATAGAGACATACAACTATTAATACCCAATTTCTTTTAGCACTTTCCTGTTCAATCAGAAGTTCTTCACCATCATTTTTTTTTTGTTGTTGTTGTTTGTTTTTTGAGACAGGGTCTCGCTTTGTAGTCCAGGCTGGCCCTGAGCTCACTATGTAGCCCAGGCAAGCCTCGAACTCAGCAATCTTCCCGTCTCTGCCTCCTGAGTGCTGGGATGACAGGTGCGAGCCACCACGCCCGGCACTTCTTCACCATCATTTGGAAATGTGGTTCCTCAGGGTCTCCAAACTTCCTGGGTATAGGCTTGAGCAAAACAGTGTGGCCCATGGTACTGTTCTTTTCTTTACTGGAACTTCATGCCACGCCTTGATCCAATTGTCAGTTTTATTTGGAAAGCACTGTCCTGGGATGCATTCTCTCACAGAAGATCACAGTGAACAAGCATTACTCTTTTATTTTTATTTGAAGAAGCAGAGAGGAATGAAATAACCCCAGAGGTAAAAAAAACTAAAGCATCAATGAAGAAAGCATCATAGTTCTGCCACTCATCCTGATGACCACTCATTTCTGCAGATTATAGGACAGAAATCATTCTCTCCAAAGAAAACTGCCCTTTTAGCTCAAGGCCTCAGGGAAGATCTCGGAAGAAGACTCACTTCTTTGATGCGCCTTCATTTATTACAATTGGCCTTTCACGAAGCTTGCAAGAAGACGCACTAACACAGCCACCCAGGTTCCACAACCTGGATAAATATCTGTGGGCAGGGCCTGGGGAAGGCTGAGCTGGCCTGGGGAGGGCTGGGTGGACAAGCTCAGGCTCTGGATCTAGAGCAGATTTAAATGCTCCAGTTCATTGATCATTGTTCTGTGAACTTCAAAGGGAGTGAAGATCTGTCTGAGCAGTCTGTCCCCTCTTCAGCAGATTAAAATCATTCTATATTTTCTTTCTGATCATAACTTTTGTTTTTTTGCATAGAAGGCCACACATAAAAATTAGAGAAACATTAGAGATGACAGAGAGACTTGATTTGCTTCATATTGATGGCTGTCATTCATTACTTGTAGAAACAAAACCAAACACACTATCTCCTGTGACACATGGTACAACATGAAAGAAAAGCCCATAGATCCTCAGTGCACTATTTCCTCCACATTGCTTGTTAATACAGTCCAGTTTTCCAAAACCATTTCTCTATTAAATTCAGTGTTGATTACCAATTAATTAGTGCCTATGAATGTTTACAGAGAACTCATTAAGGAATTGTATTAATGAATAAAAGTGCATCTCTCTCTCTCTCTCTCTCTCTCTCACACACACACACACACACACACACACACACACACACGGAGTCAGGCACACCTGTAGGAGGCCAGGGTTTGAACCTTTTGGTAAGCTTAATACCTTATGAATAAGAACCTGATGAGTGTCAAGATTAGTTAATCCTATTTTAAATACAGTGCCCAATGCACTTCTGGGAAAGAGGAGAGGACTGTTGTCAAACTCATCAATAAATGCTTCTGACTCAGAGTGAGTATGCAGATGAGTAAATGACTAAAACAACCTCTACCAAGATGTCTACAAGTTGGCACAAATCCTGAGAAAAAGACAATGGTGGAGTGAGGGTGTTGGCCTGTAATGACAGCTTTTACAGAGAGAATGGGGAATTCCCTCTTTGCAAAGAGGAGCAGGGTGAGATGAATTTTGCAGGAGAATGGTCAGTTTATAAGAAGTCAAATGACTGTTTCTGCTTATGTTCAGGACTCCAGGCAAGGAAGAAGAGTTGAACTTTGGCAGAATGCATGTACTTGGAAATTAAGGGCACATCTTCTGGGAACTGTCAGACTCACACTGGGGTACTGATTTTCCTTGGGTTATGGAGAAGCCTGCATATACCAATTCATTGCAAAATCTTTTCTTTTGGCCTCTGCCTTTTCTCTCATCTTGCACAATGCTCATATTCTAACAATGTTTTTAGCTGCTTATCTTGTGAGGATCACTACAAAATAGGCTCATGTATGAAAACCATCTTTCCTCCACAAACACACACATGTGCTTCAGCTAAATGCACTCTGGAAGGTTCAGATGTACAGTTTTTAACACATCAGTCCTGTGATGACAAAAAAATATTCTGCCTGATTTGAGTTTTCTGCAAGAAGCATTTTTTGATAATATTTTGACATAGGAGGAAAGAAGAACTTTGTGGGGGTTACTTTAGTACACAATGAAATTGCAAATTCCAACTATTTGAAACCTGTCCTCTAAGTCCAGAGGCCCTTTTGTAAAAACAATCTCATTTTCATTTTATGCTCTGGGAACCTCTCCAAGGCACAGTGAATTGCCAGCTTTTTGTGACCCTCAGTTCCTTAACTGCTCCCACAGGAAAACTGACCTTAGGACTGTAGAGAAGAGTGGAATAATTTTTAAGTCAGTAGGGGCCAGGGGTAGAAGTTTCATTCTCTGCACATTGCTCAAAACTTATGGGTTCTTCTGTGCTAAGATTCGTACAGCCTCTGAGGTCACAATGATGGAGACTAACGGTACAAACATAGTGCACATTACATGTGGGATGGAGACTCTTGAGCAGTGAGCCAGGAGCAGTTTCCAGGGAAGCTTTCAGGACGAGACATTACTTGGTCTTCAGGTGCACAGCTGATGCAGGGCCCCTGATCCCTTAGAACCTCTCAGACCTGACAGAGAATTCAGAGTGTACAAGAATTTCTCCTCAATGATAACTGGTTTCTTGAGGGATTGAAGTTATCCTCATAATAGATTTCCATTTTGTACAAGGAACTCTTTAGTTTACCAACTGTCTGAAAATAAGATGCCCATCTGGTTACCAGGAAGGGTCTTGGGAGTATGGAGACTCCATGGAGCCTCTGGCCTCTACTTATTAATAATGTTTTATAGGCATACAACAGACTAGAGGACTGTAGTTTCTTATCTTTCTCCTGGCACAAATGCTCACTCTGTTCATAGGCACATTGGCTTCAAAGATTTTTTGCCTTCAAGGCAAATCTTATTAAATAACAATTGAAGTCTTTATCACACTATGAAAATCTAATTAGAATAACAGCATTATCACTTTGACCTGATAGAATTCTTTCTAGTCAAAAGAAATGGTTGTTTATGTGGGTTTCTAGAGCCTGAGAACAGGCTGTGTAGTCATTTGGTGCTTATAATATCCATAAATAGCTTGTGGGCCTGATTCCTTCCACGTTTAGATCTTAAGAGTCCAGAGCACTGCTTATGTATTAGAAAAAAGAATTGGAACCCCAAGATCTGTGGGACGTATTAGCTAAGTGAGATTGAGGAGAGCACTCACATGGCTCATGCCAGGTTTCTTATCAGAAATGGTGGCATCAGAATCAATTCTCATCCCACGGGGCTACTCTGAAGGTGAAACACGACCATGGAGGTGCTGGGAACTTAAATTGTTTCACTGCAGAAACCAACTTTTTAGAAATCTTGATATGATAAGTGAAAAATTTGTTCTCTTTACTAAAATCAGTCACACAAGACAGTATTTATGAACAAAGAGATAAGAATAATTTTCTTTCACATCTTCATGAAAGGATCAAAATTCTGATGTGTGGGCGATTATTGTCATTGTCACTGACTTTGTGCATGTGTTTGTGTGTGTACATGTCTACTTTTGTGGAAAAGAGAAAGATCCTATGATATTGAGTTTTACCCATTTACAGGGTCAAGATTATCTACTGATAGCAGAAAAAGGAAGTAAATATATAATTTGAGGATCTAAGCAAATAATTTAGAAAGGACTCTTTACCTTTTTATACTTAAAATCCAAATAGTGTGGACACTAAGGGGTGAGCATGTTTCCCAAAACAGCATTGAAGAGTATGAAAATTTGAATCAGGCTCCAACCCAAGTTTCACCTCCTCTTGCTTATTTTGTGTCCTGGGCAACTTATATAGGTTTGTCATAGGAATTAAATGAAAATACATATAGATAAAAAGGCAGCAGTTTATATCCTGGTCATAGCAACACTTGATCAGTGTGAAATGTTCTTCTAAGCTCTTGTGTTTCAATTGCATACTGTGCTTTAGTTCATAAGAATGAAAACACACAAGTGCAGTGCACACAAGGTCAGCTGATTGGAAAGGGTACAGGTAGGTGTGTTCATGCAATTCCTGTTTGTAGGCCTTTGCTGCCACATTCTTGAGAGATGTGTGAGGCAGGTCTGTGAAAACAAGAAACTCTTTGATCAGAGATATTCAGCAGACCACGTTTTGTGATGGCATTTCTTTATCTAAATGTTACAAACACTCAGGAATTGTAGCTGTTTTGGAATTTCTGCCAGATTGGTGATAAAATTTTTAGGATTTATCTGGATCAAAGTGATCCTGTGGGTGGGGTTAGAGGAAGGCTTATTGCTATAGATCTCTTACTGCTTAAAGGACATCAGCCAATATGGGAGTTAAGGTTGCAGATGAAAAGGTCCTTGATACTATTAGCTATTGATAGTTCTTTTTGCTTTCACCCTCTTTATGCTCAAGTTTCTTGGACTTTTACAAGTGGATATTAGCTGAATTGCATGAAACAGTAAATTCCTGAGTTTCCAGAGAAAGATTGGGTAAGGTCATTTCTCTCAAGATAGTTTGGGTGCTGTATGTCAGCTGGGACTCATGGGTTTGCCTTCAAGGAGTAGAAAAGACCTGAATATTAATTGTACTTACTTAGGAAATAACCAGGACTCATTATTTTGATGACTACAACCCTTAACTTTCTTTTGCTCCCCTGCCTGTTGTTTCTTTTCTCTCCCCTCGAAGAAGGTCCAGACTAGTTCAGTGCTGGCTTTTTGGCTGTAGGGGGAGCCAGCTGGCCTCAGGCAGATCAGGGCCAATGTTGAGTTTCTTGTAAGTCAGCCTTAGTAACCTCCAGTTTAAAACCATTCGTGTGCTCAATGCTGCGGCCTTACAGGAAAGACAAGAAGCTGGGAACCAGGAAGCTGAGATAAATGCAATCTTAGCTCAGCTTCTAACTCACTCACTACATGATCCTGAGCAAATTAATTAACTTCTGTGTTCTGACTTCCTCATATAAGAAAAACAATGCTTATTAATCCAAGTCATCTCATAATTAAATTCCCTCTATCTAATATTCAAAGTATATGAAACAGAAAAGTATAAAAAGGAACTCAGAGCCCTCCAGTGTATATATGGCTATCAGCCAGATACTGCATAGAAAGGCCAGGCCAATCCTGTGTGTCTGTCCCTAGGGTGACCAATAGCATTGTAAGTAAATCTGGCCAATGGTCCTGAGACCCTTTACTTTCTTCAAAACCACTTCTATTACTGGCATTATCTAAAGATATCCTTTAGATATCAGAGAAACATTTGCTTTGTAAAGCGCTTAATGTCTTCCTGGAATTCAAAATTTTCCATAACTCTCCATGCATAATATTCCCAAGATACAGCCCAGACTGATCCCAAATCACATGAGGTTTATGTGTGCAGTGGTCTAAATGACTTCAGCTAGTTGGATGCTGCAGCCATGAAAATTTCAGCCATAAACCTAAGGAAATTCACTTGAGCTCATAAATGATGGGCCAGAATGAGATCAAATATTACCCTGTTGAAGACATGGCCCATCCTTTCCCTAAAAGGAGTTGAGAAGATCGAATGCTCCCTACAGTAGGCTTATTAGAAGAATTATTAGGGCTGACAGGTGTATGTGGTGGCAATATTACAATGTTCCTGCAATTAGGCAGACTATATTTAGAACTGAAAATAAAACAGTAAACTTTGTTAAAAACAACAATTCCATTGCATGAACTACAGGGACTGAAAAAGCAACAGACAGCTTTAGGGATGTGGGACGCACACATATATAACATTTGTGCCATTCAGAAGGACAACAGAGTAAAAGGACTAAAAATTAGACAATAAACATGGCTGAAAATCTGCCCCCCCAGTAACATTTCCAAAATGTGTAAGCTTGAGGGAGAAAATTACACATTTGTGATTACTTCATAACTTTATTCTTCCTCAAAAAATCACTCAATAAGTTGTTCTAGTTAGTTATTCTTCCCTATACATTGGTAGCATTGGGCAAGTTTCTCTCTGAAGCCACAACCTCTCATTCCTGAGGCGTATCAGATGTCATGTTTGTGTGAGTCTTCTTCATGTTTATTAATCATTAATCTGAGAAGTGTGATGTTTCTCTGCTTTTTAATTTTCTCATGGTTGTAGGAATTGAACAGAGAATCTTAGCATTGAGCTGCATCTCCAGCCCTTTTAAACTTTTTTATTTTGAGACAGCATCTTGCTATATCACTAAGTTGTCCAGTGGCTAGGCTGGGCTTGAACTTGTGATCCTCCTACCTCAGCTTTCCAGGCTGCTGGGATTCTAGGTGTGGGGCACCAGTCTGGCTCCTTGTGGTGTTTACTATTCCAAGTAGGACACACACTCTGATCAGAAGAGAATATAGGCTGGCTGGAGATTCAGCTCAGTGGTTCTGGCACCTCCATCGCAAGCACAAGGTCCTGAGTTCCATCCCGATAACCACATGCAACAGTGCTGGGTGTGGTGGCTCACCCAGTAATTCTAGCACTCGGGAAGAAGAAATATAGGCTTCAACTTTAGAGAAGGGTGCACTCTATTTTATTATGTGTCTGTTCTGTAGAGACTCAGGCAGTGGCTTTGGTGGTTCTCAGTTAAAGGCAGGAGTAAATGATTGACCTGGCTGCCCAGTGTGATAAGCTTATGTAAATAGGCCTTATGCTGCCCCAGTAATTTCAGACTTTTAACTCTCTAGGTTCCAAAGCAGAAAACTACACACCGATCTCTGAGAGATCCAATCTTTCGAAGATAATAGCCTCTGAATGGAATTCTATGTACTTTGTCAGTGGAAGCAATTCAACAAACAAAATTATAGAACAAAGCCGTGCCTGTAAAAACACTACTAATGGAAGTATTTAAATAAATCATACATATGATTTCATATAGCAAAAGATAAAAAGAAACCTTCCACTGTTTTGAACTTCATAGAGGAACACCAAGAACTTCCAGAGGGAGAAGATTGAAGGATGTAAGAGGCTATGCTCCAGAACGCGGTGATGGAGAAATGATTGAGTTCTCCTGACACACCCACCTCCACCACCTTTCCTTCAGGAGGCCACTGTCATGCACTGTGATTACAAAGCTAGGCAAGACACTTGTCTTGTCATCTCGAGGGAAGGGCAAGTAACCAGACAGATTGCCTACCTTGGTTGCTGCTTTTCAATCTAGATTCTTCTCTACTTGCTCCAACCCTTGCAGGAGAATAGGAGACTTTCTGAAGAAGCTTCAACAGTGTTCTACTATTCTCTAGGCATGAAAGTGAGCTGCTTCCTCAATTTCCTTCCCTGTTCTCTCCAGCTTCACAGAGAATGGTCACAGGAAGCAACTTGCTGGAAGCGAGGTATGTTGACAGATGTGAAGGAGGGAGTTTGCATTGGTCTCAGCCGCTGGTCTAGCCAATCACTACACATTAGGCCAGGTTTCTAGTTCTGAACAAATCCAACCAGAAAGCCGGTGACAAAGTCAGACAGTGGGACAGTAAAGGGCAGAAAGCAGAGGTTGAATGCTATTGACTCTCCAGTAAAGTAATTACCTCATAACTGGATCTGTGAGGTGTACAGGATACTCTGAGAGTAATTTGTATAAAAGAAGAAAATGTTACCCTTTAGATTTTAGCAGGCTTGAAGGTACGGAGATCATTTTATCAAACCTCCCATTTAATAGTACAGCTTTGTTGGGAGCATTCTGAGGACTTTATGGTCCCATGATACTGTGAAGCTTAAGGGAAGACAACATCAGCATGAATCTTTGTGAATTTAGGATTACCTCTGCCCTCTGAAACACCTGATACTTCCTGAATTATCTCTTCCTTTGAGACATCTGATACTTCTTATGAAGAAATCCAGTAAATAATCGTGAGCTTGGGGTCTTGGGTCTTGATGGCCCAGAGCAACACTGGTCATGTCTGGAAGCTTAGCTTCTTCTCTAAGTCTTGTGTCTGTTTATTAACTAATTCCTCTTGTGTTGTTGGGCTCACAGGAGACTAGAATTTAACTGTAGGTGTTCTAGTTATATCTCCTTGTTCCCTACAGGTTTTTTTTTTGGGGGGGGGTTGGTGCTGGGG
Source organism: Thryonomys swinderianus (assembly GCA_004025085.1). NCBI lineage: Eukaryota > Metazoa > Chordata > Mammalia > Rodentia > Thryonomyidae > Thryonomys > Thryonomys swinderianus. The sequence continues at coordinate 13,031 of PVIC010018129.1, forward strand.
ATCAAACTCAGGATCTTGAGCTTGCTAGGAAGATGTGGTGACATTGAGCTACATCCCCAGCCCTAAAAGTACAATTTTTAAGGGACTTTCTTGCCTGGTGAGAATTATCTGGCCATTCAAGTTTGGCTGCATTTATTAAGACTGTACTGTATGTTACAGACTCCACATACATTACCACAAATCATCGTAATGTCACTGAGATTTTGTTCCATTTTTGTGGTTGAGGCAGTAGAGGCTCAAAGTGGGGGATGGTCATGTAACTAGCAGGTGATAAATCTGAGTTTAGAACTCAGGTCTGCTGTAAAATCAATGCCAGTTAACAATAAAGTTTCATGGCACAGTCCATGGGAGGAAGTTGAGTAACAGCTCCTAAAAAATACCCATACCTAATGTCCAGAACTAGGAATGGGTTGTTACCTTAGGTGGAATAAGGGCCTTTGCTGATATGATGATTACGTTAAGGATCTTGAGATGGAACCATTTACTGGATTGTTCAGGTGGGCCCCATGGAATGAGTCACAAGGGCCCTTGTAAGAAATAAGAATCAAGCCAAGCCTGGTGGTTTATGCCTGTAATCCCAGCACTCTGGAGGCAGAGGCAGGAAGATTTCTGTGAGTTTGAGGCTAACTTGGGCTACATGGTGAGTCCAGGGCCAGTTAGAACTATGAAACAAAACCTTATTTCAAACTCCCCCATTCCCCCCCCAAAAGAAAAAAGAAAATGAAAGAAAAGAATCAGAGATGTAATTAAGAGAGTGAGAACTGATGGTTTTGCACTGCTACTTGGGTCTTCAGAAAGAGCATGGCTCCAATGACTCATTTTAAACTTCTGACTTCAGACCTACACAGGTACAGATTTCCATTTTGAGGTGCCCAGTACATGGTGATTTGTTATAGCAGCAACAGGTGATAATGCACACTTGCCTTAAAACGCTACTTGATGACAAGCTCTCTGTTTCCCTTGGCATCCCACTGACACAGGAATGATCTTTGTAGCCACTTTGCAGTCTACCCTGAGATGACTAAGGCAGCACCTTTGTTTAGGTACTGAGTATTTGGAGCATCAGTCATGAAACTGTCATTTCAATCAGTCAATTCTTTTTTTTTTTTTTGAGACAGGGTCTTGCTTTGTAGTTCAGGCTGGCTCTGAGTTCACTATGTAGCCCAGACAAGCCTTGAACTCAGCAATCCTCCTGCCTCTGCCTCCAGAGTGCTGGGATTACAGGCATGAGCCACCACATCCAGCACTGTGGAGTATGGTACTGACTGCTGGTGGGTGTGAGTCACTATGCCCAGTATTGTTGTATGCGGTTACTGGGGATTGAACCAGGGACCTTGCGCTTGCGAGGCAGGTGCTGGAACCACTGAGCCAAATCTCCGGCCCCCAATCAGTCAATTCTTGTTTGGATTTATGCTGAGCATTTTTTGCACACAATTCTATTTAGAAAATTGTATCATCTTTGATATTTGTTTCTAATGAGAGGTTAGGTAAGTTCCTGTTATTTTCTTTTACTGATTCATGTTTATTTTCTTTGTGAAAAATAGCCCATAATTTTGTGTTATAATTTATAAAAACACTTACCATAAATACATTAGATATAACTTTTATATGTCTCCCAAACTCAGTGATTCTTTTACAGTACAAAATACATTTTTTTTTTGGACACTGAGACTGAATAGGAAGGAAGTGCAAAAGATCTGCAAAAGAAAAAACTGGAAAAAGGAGAAATATTGGCATATCAGAGAGGAAAAGCCTGTGTTATAAAATAAAATGAAAAAAAGTATCTCCTTATTGTCAATTATTCATAAATCTAAATGATCGAATTTGAAGAAATGAAACTAAAAAATTCTAACAGTAGTTAAGTTTTTACATTAATTGTAGAAACAGCGAGGCAATTAAAAACGGTAGGAAGCAGCATTAGGAAGGTTTGCACAACCTGGGTTCTAGTCTCATCTCTGCCTTGTCAATTTAGCTTTCTCCAGGCTTGCAGTTTTTTCTCCTGTAAGAATAGTGTCTGGCACAAATGTTCTTTAATCTCTCTCAGATGTTGAATGTTACTCATCTAACAAGGTGAAAATATTTGAAGATATTCCTGTTGCCTAGGTCTCAACTTTGATCATTCTGTTACCCTGTTTCTTATGTAGTATGATGCCTGGACCTATTCTTCTTCTTGTTGCTCTTTCTTAGGAAGGCTTCAATTTCCTAATTTTCCTCTGAAGTGTGGGATCCAGATCTACACATGATGTGCAGCACCATGTTTACCAGCAGGCCTGCTCCCTCTGCTCCCTGACCATGGGGTCTTGCTGGATACAGTCTGCCTCGTAGGCTTTTTTGGACTTGGCCTAGTCTGTTCTTCAAAAAATACAATTCTCCTGAAATAGTTCACTGATTTTTCCCACTATGGAGCAGTTCAAGTCTGTGTTTACAAGGTCATTGGTGGGGGAAGGTTTTTGCAAAAGTCAGTTTATGTTTTCTTCCTCTTGCCTAGGAAATGAATTCCCTGAGCTTAAACTGAATGGACACTCAGTAAGAACCAGTGCAGAAAACTTCCAGGCTGAGAAGAAGCTACGTTCTCAGGTTAAACAAAGAGCAGCTTTCAGTAGCCTCCTTTTGCAGTAAGAGCTTTGCCTCTCGGGGTCTTTCTGTAGGGGGTGAATTCTATTCTTTGGATGCCTGGCCCCTTAGATTAAAGCCATCTGACTGCCTAAGGCTCTCACAACTGCATGATGCTGCTGGACAGAGGCTGACATTTCTATGTCCCCTCTCCCCTTGTTACCTCAAACGCTGCCCAGCTGTGAAAACACCCTGGTCTGACTAGTACTTTTGTTTCAATGGCTCTTGTCCAAGCTGTACTGGGTGAGGTTAGAGGCACATGGGCTTTGGCCTCTGTCCCTCCCTTGTAACCTCCTGCCCTCTCTGAGAATGAAAGGTTTCAAGTCTTAAAAATAATAACACTCCTTTGGTCATAGTGAGCAGATTTGCAAAGGGATAAACAAAAACGTACTGTTGATTGAGAATTCCTATGGGAGGAGAGGGGAAGAAAACCACAACAAAAATCCAGGATGCTCAGGCATGCTAACCTGAGGAATCAGAAAAAAGGAATCACTTTCAAAGCTGAAGAAGTGGGGTTGGCTCACTGCATTTCATTTAGAGCCAGCACCGCCCTCTATGCAAGTCCAAGATGTTTGTTTCCCCAACTTAAATTGCCCCCCTCTGCAAAAAAGAAGAAATGGAGATTAAGGAGGGATTTCTAGCACTCTTTTCAGTTGAGAAAGGAATATTTAGAAAGAGTATAAGCCAAACTCAGTCTTAGGCAAAAGTGTGCAGTATATTCAACTGCACTGCTTTCTGTCCCCACCCCCCAACTGGAAAGGATCATAAACATGTTGTTTCCACAGCTTCTTCACAAAATACCCATTACAAACTTTAAATTTATTTTGAAATGAAATTTTATATCACTGACTATTCAGAATCCCTTGCTGAGAAGATGATTATAAAATAAATATAACACAAATAAAATGGTATTATTAGCTACATGGTATTGCCTTTTTGATAAAGGAGAGAAAAGTTTCATCAATAAATTGAGACTTCTCTCTTAATCTGAGTTGACTGTGGGACTGATCACACTGTTAGCTAAAGTGAGGCCATCTTCTACTCCGGATCTTCATGTGCACCATCAGTGGCATCATTCCCACTCTCAGAAAAATGCATATTTCGTTGACTAAGTTCCCACCGGCATGTACCAAAATACATATGTCTATTGACCTCTGAGAAATGTTCTAAGAAACAAGGAATCAGAATCTCCAAGGACCTTGAAATGTATCTCATGAATATTTAAGATGTAGGAGCTTCCAGAGGTGGAAACCCAGGATAAATTCTGGGATATGGTCTCTGGTGTCTTCCTTATACTCTGTTCATCTCTTTGCCAATGATGACCATACCCTCTCATCTATTGGAGAAAAAGAGAGGGGAAAGAGGGAGGTAGAAAGGGAGGTAAGGAGGTAGAGAGATGGACTGAGGGAGACTCAATTTAAGCACTCAGCACCATCCTGTTGCCTAGACCTTCTGCTGCAGAGGGCTTGTGATCCTGCTACACAAAGACCGTTCACACTGTTTCACTGTCTGACTATTCTTGCATTGTTTTTCATTCATTAGTGCCTGCTACCAGACAAGCATATTAAAAGGATTGTACCGGTGCTATTTGGAGAAGGTAGGTGCAGAGTCCCAGCCTCTAGTATAAGACTAATAGCTAACTGAATATTTACTATGTACCATGTTCTGTGCTAACATGCTTTAAATACATGTTATTTGTTTTTTTGTTCCTCATTTGGTTTGCCACCTTCATAGAAATAATTATTAGTCCATTATTCTATATACATTGAAATATCAAATTTACCTAGGATGATGCAAGCAAGATGTGATAAATTATAAGAGAAAGTCACATCTGCTCATCTACCATATGTATAACCTCACCCAAAATAAAGTGCTTGATAAAGCTAATGAGAGTATGGTAGTTTTGCTAAAAACTAACTACATACAGGCAGAATTATTATTTTTTCTTGAGACAGGGTCTCACTAGTTCAGGCTGGCCCTGAACTCACTATGTAGCCCAGGCAAGCTTCAAACTCAGCAATCTTCCTGCCTCTGCCTACCGAATGCTGGGATTACAGGTGTGAGCCACCATGTTGGCATCAGAATTATTTTTATCAGGATATGCATAGTATGTTCTTCTAGTACATCTATAGTACTATATATCACACATATAGCTGAATTTTACTATACAGCACACATATCTTTATTCCTAATTACCTGTTCCAGTATTTGACCACACGAAATAGTACTTGGAATTAATTTGATCCTTGCTAAAGCCATATAAAGGAATTTTATTATCAATCCATTTTCTTTGTAGAGGATAGAACAAGAAATAAATTCACTGGGACAGGGATGTAGCTCTTCAATTCCTGGTACACACACACACACACACACACACACACACACACACACACACACAAAGAAATTTTTGGAAATTAACTGTTAGACATCCTATTTAAAAGAACTAGGAATGAAATACTGAAATCTTCATTGCAACAAGAATGGACACTATAGGTCCATTCTATAGTTAGCAACAACTCAGATTGATATGAGCTAGAGATGGTGGTCAAGTGTGGATTATGGCTATCCTTAAGGCCTGGTGCACATGTGGTAGAGGTAATAGGTGCTAATGATGAGCCTGGAAAATCATGGAACATGAACATTTCATACACAGCTCCACCTGGGACCTCCAGGCATACGCAGCTAGACAGGGCTGAGAAGGCTGTCATCCAATACTGCACAATAAGGCCTCTTAGTGACATTGAGCTCATAGCTCTTTAAATCAGAGGTAGACCATTAATGTTCACTCACACAAAGGAAAAATGCAGGTCAAGTTTTATATTTATTATTAGATTGAAGCTGATTTAGGTAATTCAAATCAAATACAAGAAAACACATCATGTCATGATACACATTCACATTTTTTCACAGTTGAAATGAGGTATTCAGCTTTATAATGTTCCAGACTAAATGAAGCAGTTTAATCAAGGTCACAAGAAGGAAGAGATATATTTGAATAATTATATCCTAAAGGGAAAAACCCAAATGAAATATCTGGGTAATTAAGCCACAAAATACATTTTAACAGTATTAAGTAGCACATATGTAAAATTTTTATCCTAACCTTAAATTGCTATAATTTATTATTTTAACTTAGCACACATGCACTTTAGTGTAAATGAGTAATAGAAGACCAAATGTAATACTGGTTGGAGCATTTATCAGATATACAAATTATTTGATTTGCCCAAGACTTATTTTTACTATGATAATTTCTGTATTTTCAAGTTGTTATCATCGAAGTTAAGTATTACAGTTGGCATATACACAATACAAATAATTCATACACAATCTGTATTTATTAAATTATTAATATTGTAGTGTAAATTATTATAATAGCAGCAAGGTAATACTATTTCTGAATACATTCTAAATTCATCATATTGATACTGTAGATTCCTAACCAGTGTTATTGGTGCTATGAACTAGTAACAAATGTAAAACTGCAAATGTACAAAGCTACTGAAGGCCTTTATTTGACCCTTCAAAGTGCTGTGCTTCTTATTGGGCTGAAACCTGTGAGCAAGACTGTGCTATTTGACCTAGGTATTGAGCCCAAATTCTGGGTTCCAATCAAGTATAGCTCTAATAACTGGGTGGGGGGGACCAGAATAATGCATCTGAGAGGACTAGGGGGCAAAAGCCACTGTGATAGAAGGTGTTGGATATCACTGGGCATGTCTTCTGCCAGCATCCTATGTTTGAGTGATGAGCAGATGATGGAGGATGGCTAGAAGACAGGAGAACAGAGCATCCTATGAGAAGACGGAAAGGAATGACAGAGAGTGTCTCTATACCATTGATGGCATTCCGCAATACGCTGTGGGGTTAAGTCCCAGAAGAAAAGGGGAACATTTTATCTACATTATTTGTCTTAGAAATGAATTTGAAAAGTTCTAAGAACAAGTTTTGTTGGAGAAGATGCTAAAATACTGTATCCTGAAAGCAGGACAGCATTAGAATATTTTCACAGTGTATGACTGTGTGATTTTTCAGAAAAATCAACAGCATTTTTCCAGTGTATATTCCCAAGTCACTGTTTCTAGTAGGAAGGTTGGGGAATCTAAGACCAAGAAGATAGTCGTTCTCTTGGGCCAGTAAAAAGCTATTCAGAATCATCTGGAAATAAGGATAAAGTTTCTCGGTAAAACATGTGTCATTTCATCGTTCACTCCTGTGTATTTCAAGAAAACATTTGTGAGCAACAGAGCTATGGTTGTAGGTAGGGACCACCTGAGAGAGAGGGGCAAGATATATACAGAAGTCGGTGGAATTTAGAGGGACAAACATTTTCTCTTATACCATCCCATAGAACATTCTGCCCACTGACATATTTGACATTATCAACTTATATTTGTTTCTTCTTTCCAGCACAAGGCTAATTAACATGTACTGGGAAAGCATGCATTTTAGGAACCCATGTACAAGTTGGAAGATTTCTTTGAACCCTACATATTTCATCATACAGATCAGATAAGGTACCATGCCTAGTCCGGTTCTGTGAACTTTACACCACACTTTTGGGAAATAAGGCCAAACAGCATTCTCCACAAATATATACCTGCAAGGATGAATTACAACGGTATACCCCTTGAACACAAAATATTTAATCTAAGTTTTAGGGACCTGTTTTGGGGTGTTAGTCAACTGAGGTTTGCAAATCACTCAGAACTAAAGTAGCAAGCAGTATGTTTATTATTAAAGAGGAAAGAAAGAATGAAGGAAAAGAGCACAGGATCACATGCTTAGCTGAGGGTAGGAGACTCTCATGGCCATGCCCCACTCACCAGTCCACAGAAAGTAACATCACAAAGCATCAACCACGGTGTGAAATCCATCTGCAAAGGCCTGGTTTTGTATGACCCTTTTGCTTCCCAGGAAAAAAGAAATCATTACATTTCAGTCTGGATTTCTTCTGTTTCCACTGTTAGTTTTACCCTATACATTTTTTGCTGGGTTAGAGTCATATCTCTTTGGGAGCACTTAATAATGAAAGATTATGAAAACCAGAGACAGAAATCCTGACACACTAGAAAGTTTCATGTAATTTCCTAATGTTACAATATATTGTTTTAGACAGAAACAATTTTTTATTAGGAATAGGAAGTCTTGAAAGAAGAATACAGAGTTTTGAGGTTCATCATTACCTAGGCTCAGATCTTGTGCTTCTATTTGCATTTCTATAAAATCCTGGGTTTGAACTGTGGCTTCTCAAAATTTAGGGGTCTGGACTCAATACTAAGGGAAAAAAACTAAATAATTACTATCAAATCGAATGCAGCAAACACATTTTTTGTATTACCTTCTTAGATGTGCCATTATTATAAAATTCTATAGTCCTAAGTAAATTATTATGTTCCATCAGATCTGCCTTGACCTCTCCTTCCAGTCCAAACAGATTCCTACTCATGACATTACATGGCACCTCTAATAGGATCAGAATCCAAACCTCGAATCACTGCTTTAACTTGACACCTGTTATGGTCCCTTTGCCACAAAATCATGAAGATGTGGCCATGTGGGAGTGGTCCATGGAACTCATGAAATCTAAGCTCAATTTCAGAATAAATATAAGCCCCAGAGTCTGTGAAATGAAGTCTTCATTGGCTCAGTCACATGGCTTTTTATTAATCTTGAGGTTAATTCTGAGCAAGTGTGAGAACACTATTTTGATCAGAAAAGTCTCCAGAACTTGTGAGGACAAGGGGTATGGTGGTGTCATCATTCTTACTGTTGGTTCTTGCAGAATGAGGAGTTAACCTGAAGTTGATTTTCTCTCTGTGCCATGGGCCTCAGTTCTCCTGCTTGGCCTCATAGTTAAGAGCAGAGAAGTGAACATTTTTTACTCTATAGGAAGCATTTTTCTTCGGGCAAAGATTCAAGTGTTTTATTAGGGAAAATCAGACCTACCCTGCACTTAAGTGTCATAATCCAAGTGAAGCACAACATTATTTAAAAAATAAGGAAGAAAATCCAGTAAACATTTCACCGAACAGTCAACAGCCATTGGGTGTCACAGGTATCCTGTTGACACACCAGGCCTCATAGCACCAAGCTTCTGGACAAAGCTGAGGCTCAAATAAAACAGAGCAGTGTAATTCTCCTCTTGTCTCTTTATCTCTGCCAAATACCAAAGGGTTAAGAGAGGAGAACTGACCTAGTCCTTGGTAATTGACCAAGAATCCAAAATCAAAACCCAAATGAAACAGAACAAAAAACCCTGAGGGTCAGTCAGGGATTTCACAGATTGTCACTAAGGTTTAATGTCAGAATGGAAGGAAAACTGAAAAAGTAAGGGCACTCCTTTTCTCATTATTCTTCAGAGAAGGCCTTACAGAATTTGACATTACTATCCCAGAAACCTCTTTGGGAAGAAGTTCAAATGCAAGAACAAGTCAAGTTAAACCAGATTTCCCCAGAGGCATTTGTGTTGTGACTTCACTAAGCCACGGAAGTAAAGAGCCAGGGCTTAAGTTACTTTACAGGAAGTAAGAGCTGGAAGACCAAAAGTTGGGGGGGGCATACATGTTCTTTTAGTAGCTCATCTAAGATACTCCCCATTGGACATAACATGCAAAACTGGCTGTACAATCAAAGGACAGAAACAAGAAACCTCTGGGAGAGGGGCCCAGCGTATTTATAAATGCACATGTCCATTTAGGATTCCAGGTTTTTATTCTCTCCTTAAGAAGCTGATACTTCCTTAGGGATTCTGATAGGGTGGAAGGGCATCAACCTCTCCACATCCTTATGCCCTGTTTTATTCCTAGCTCCATTTTTTTTTCCAGAACTCTGGAGAGTCCACTGCAAGAACTGAAGAGTTCAAGACCAGTTTCATCTTGTATCCCAGGGTGTAGCTTCTTAAATGCAGAATAATCCAAAAACAATGCTCTGAGCAGGCGGGGTAGGGAGGCATTTAGAACAGAGTCTGAGGTCACTCACAGCCTGGGATGTGTGGTCCTGTTGAGGGGAGGAAAACCATAGCAGAATCTGTCCTGGGCAAGATGAGGTCAGTAAGCTTCTCTGTGGATGCTCCTGAGGTAAGAAGCACCGCAAATGCTAACTCTATAAATAAATAAATATATAAATAAATCAGCCAGTACATGAGGGCTCCTCACAGATAAGCACCTCTTATCAATACAAAGAAACCCCACCATGGGTTTCAGAACTGTCATGCAGTAGTGATAAGTAGGCTCAGAACAATCTGCAGAAAGTACAACAATCATGACAAGGACTGGAAATGTGTCAACACTGCATATTTCCTACTTGATGACACACAAGTCACCCTAAATGTTCCGAGGTAGTCTTGTTTTCAAGGAGTTACAGAATGGCTCCAAAGACACCTGGAGCTTCCTCGTTTAATGTCACTGCACTTCTCCACACATCCCATGACAGCCTCGACTGAGGTCATGGACAAGTGCCTGCTACCGGGTCCCCCACTGCAGACCTGGGTCCTAGGCAGGCAACAGGGAAATGCAATTCCAAGATCTGGCTGCGAGACCTTACTTCAAAGAAGTCTCGGCCAAAATGATGCAGGTGCTTACCTGGCAGTCATTTGGGGGAAAAGCTACTGAATTAAGTCAAAGAAACCTGGCATGCAACCAATATACACATCTTTTGTTGGGCCCCATAGTGAAAAGACCCGACATGATCATTCTTTTCACTTTTAAGAAGAGGCCAAAAGAAATACACATGAACCCCTATTTTAAAAATGAGAAAAATATTCTTATACCAAGGGCACTGGACACTGTTTAACTGAAGAATTAAAATGATCACTTCCCTGCACAAGCTGCGTGCAAACAGCTTGTGGTTGAAACACCTTGGCGATAAACAGATCTCACTCTCTTGGGCAAGAGGTTCTGACATCCAGGACCAAGAAGAACTGGTCCCCAGAGTGAATTTGGAGGTACCAGGCATGGCAGCCCACAACAGCAATAATTCTTTTGACAAGGAATGCCTTTCTAGTTCAGCGTTCCCATGCTCAGACCCAAGACCCTGGAAAACAGTAGGGAATTAGGCCAATCAGAGGAAACTCTGGAAAACCTACTTTCATATTCCATTCACCAACATAAGCCAGTGGGGAGATCCTGAACTTGATTACGCAAAACATGTTTTCTTCCCTTGGACTTAAGATTTTTTTTCTTTAGTCTCATTTGGGAAAAATGCAATTAAAAGCCCTGTAATGTTATACAAATGGCCCTGTGAGGAAGGAAAAGAAAAAGCCCTTATCTTCCTTACTCACTTTACCATCACTATCTAGGGGCCATCCTAACAGGAAACCTTCAGAAGTCTACCCTGAATCAACAAGTTCAACATTAAGTTAAACAAAAAATTAAGTCAGCATTTAGCCAATGATCTGTCCTCTTGTAGAAGATCATTCAGCTCAATGACAGTTGTAGCAAAGTCCACCAGGTCCACAAAGTCAGATGTGATGATGTTGACACCCATAGCTCCAGGCTTCTGATTTTTCACCCAGTCCAAGATCACAGGAAGATTCCTACAGAAAAGTGTTGGGGGAAGAGAGAATAGACAGTAGAGTTTAGGATTCCTCTAGAAATAAAAAGAGACCATTTCCATGAATATAACAAGAGTTGACAGTAAATGCACAAGGGCTTAAGGGTATGTTAATTTAAGCTTTACACCGTCATCAAGGATGAAGCAGTCTCTATTCAGTCAGAGAATTAAAATTTGCAGAGTTTCTGTAATGAAAAAGGAGGTGGTTTGCCTCATGCATCTAAGCAGTAACAATGTCAACAGAAGCTTGCAATAATAAGGAGTCTAATTATTTGTACATCCTTTTTTTTAAATAATGAAAAATTTCAAATATATAATAATATGAAAAAATTTCACGTCAGGTAAACTCCTACCACTCGAGTCTACCATGACTGTTTAGCTATACAATACTTGCTCACCACATATCTACCACCAACTCATCACTACCCGGCCAGCAATCCATCTCTTATTTTGATGTAGTCCAATTATATCTATATATACCCAAAATGATTCAGCACACATATGATACTTGTTTCTAGTTTGTTTTTCTTCTGAAATAAAGCTTACATTTAATAGAACCTACACTTCCTAAGTGTAAACTTGGTGAAAACTGATAAATATGTACAAAAAATGCAAACCCTTTTGAGGTACAGAGCATTACCAACAATCTAGAGTGTTCTGACATGCATTTTCCCAATCAGTCCCTCCCCTATTCTCCCAGGGTCAACATCTGTACTGATATTTTCCCCACCATACTCTGTTTAACTTCATGTTAACCATGAAATACATTTTCTTTTGTGTGACCTTTCTCTTATTCAAGATAATGGCTTTTGAAATTTACCTATGTGGTTGCATGTATCTATATTTTTACTTTTTCTTTTTAAATACTGTACAGTGTTCCACTGTATAGATTTATCCTTTTTGTGTCAATGGATACATAGGCTGTTTCAATTTTGGGTATTTCTGGTTAAACTGTGATGGTCATTCTTCTATGAGTATTTCCATGGACACTTGTTTGCATTTCTCTTAGCTATTTACCAAGTAACAAGATCATTGGTTTATAAGGTTGGTTTACATTTATATTTATAAAAAAAATGCCAGACCTTTTCACAAAGAGGTTGTTCCCTTGTGTGCTCCTGCCAGCAGTGCAGAAGAGTTTTGATCACTCTCCAAGCTCTTTAAGCTCGCTAAAATTTGGCGCTGTCTTTTTAATTGTAGTCATCCTTATGAGTGTGCAATGATATCTCACAGAGTTTTAATGTGTATTGTTTCCAGTGTATATGGTGACAAGCAGATTGTCATGTGTTTACTGACCATTTGTACACCTTCTTGAAATTATTCAATTCTTTTAGTCTAATTTTTCATTGCTTTTTATTGTTATTATTGTTTTATTAGAAGTTATTTATACATCTGAGATACTAGTCTTTCGTCAGGCATATTTTGTGAATATTTTCTTCTATCTTCTAGCTTGCCTTTACTTTCCTTAATAATATATTTTAACAAGTTAAATTTCTTAATTTTGATGAACTCTAAGTTTTTCCTTTTATAATTTCTGTGATTTAACAAATATTTGCCTATTCTATTTTCCTCTAAAAGCTTTATGAGTTTAAATTTCATATCAAGTTATAAGATCCATCTCAAGTTAATTTTTGTATGTGTATGTGTGGGGATCAGCGTTCACATTTTCCTTACAATTAGACAGATATACTATTACAATGTGAAGACTAGTTAGAATAATATTTTTGAATGCAGTGTGTCATTTTATAAATGGAAAGCTTCCTATGTGACAGCCTGAAAGTTTTGCTCACAGTTCTGCTTAGAGTTAAGGGACATGAACAATTTCAGGTCAGGGTGATGACTACTCTGAGCAGTAAGAGTGAAATACCATTGGCCATATAGAGGAGAGAGCAGTAAAGTAGCACTGTGGTAAAACAGTTCACTAATATTGAGTAGGATGAAAATCATTTACAGAAGACAGAATAGTTTTTTTTTTTAATTTAAAAAAATTTTTTTTAGATAGGGTTTCGCTTTATAATTCAGGCTGGCCCTGAGCTCACTATGTAGCCAGGCAAGCCTCGAACTGTCTCTGCCTCCCGAGTGTTGGGATTACAGGCGTGAGCCACCATGCCTGGCTAGAATAGTGTTTTGTAAGGCTAATGGATTGAAGTATTTTTTGTTTTTTTTTTGAGACAGGGTCTTGCTTTGTAGTTCAGGCTGGCCCTGAGCTAACTATGTAGCCCAGGCAAGCCTCGAACTCAGCAATCCTCCTGTCTCTGCCTCTCGAGTACTGGGATGACAGGTACAAGCCACCATGCCTGGCACGATTGAAATATTTTTTAGCAAAGACTTGCCATAGGTCAGAATTGAGAATAAGTATTATCTTAATTGGGTCCTTTTTCTTCCCTGGGTCACACTTTCTTTGGTTTTCATTCTTTCTTTTTCTTCTTTAAACCTGCCTCATTCCTTAAGAACACAGCCCAGTTTCTCAGGGTTCTAGAAAGATGGTGTTGCTGAGGCCTGGGTGGCAGTTTTTCCTCTTTTTCTCTTATCCTGGATTTCTATTAATAGCTGGCTATGATTTAATAGGCTTCCTTCCTTTTTTAGTTGCAATTGTGGAAATATAATAATCTCTCTCCCTCCCCTTCCCCTCCCCCTCCCTTTCCCTCTCTCTCTCTCTCTCTCTCTCTCTCTCTCTCTCTCTCTCTCTCTCTCTCTCTCTCTCTGTTGGTACTGGGGACTGAACCCAGGACTTTATTCTTTCAAGGTAGGAGCAGTGCCATTAAGCTAAATCCCCAGCCCCAAAATATAATAATTTCAATCCAGTCTTCAGTTACTGAATTTCAGTGTCCCTCAGCCTCTCTGTAAAATGAAGATAATGGCACCTCAGACACATTTGGGGCAGGGTGTTATGTATAACACATATAAATAAGAGCATGGGATACAGTATCATGTACTTGTTTTAAGAAAAATAATCGTAAAATAGCCACATCTTGTTGCTAATACAACACAATATTATGACTTAAAATGAAGGGCTACAAGCACAGACTTGCTTGGGTACAGATTTTCATGCAGCTCTCGTGAGGTTATGAGATTTAAAAAAAATTCTCGGCGTTTAAGCATGAAATCCACGCGCCATCTGCTGGTCGCCACATGGAAATGAGAATTGGAAGCGCCAAGGCTGTCACAGCCCCCAGCAGCCTCAGGCAAACCTTGGAGCTTTCCGGAGCCTGCGTCCAGAAATGTGGTTTGAGAAGTATCTCTGGTTCCCAGGAACAAAAAGTTCCATGTCCGGTTCAAGTTGCAATGTACCAACCTCCCCAAACCAAGAATCAGACTACCAGGGTTATATGCAAAGAAAGGAAAATGTAGAACCTTGTCTAAAGAGGTACCACTTTATTTTCTTAAGTCCTGGCATTTACCAGGATGAAAGATCCATGCAAAAGTCTTTTTTTTTTTTTTTTTTTTTTGAGATAGGGTCTCGCTTTGTAGTCCAGCCTGGCCCTGAACTCACTATGTACTCCAGGCAAGCCTGGAACTCAGCAATCCTCTGGTCTCTGCCTCCCGAGTGCTGGGATTACAGGTGTGAGCCACCATGCCCGGCACTGTGGTATGTGGTATTTATTGTTGGTGGGAATGAGTCACCATGCCCAGCATTGTATGTGATTACTGGGATCGAACTCAGGGCCTTGCAATTGCGAGGCAGACGCAGGCACCACTGAGCTAAATCTCCGGCCCGCAAAAGTCTTAACCAGGTAATATTGGCAGGTCTCAAAGACAACAATCTGCGTCGGCTGCAGAGCAGCAGGCTAAAAACGTCCCTCTGACTTTGCAGTGCACCCAAGCACAGGGCTGGGATGCTGGGTTTCTTTAGAAACCGAGATAGTAACCTTATTTTGTGCCAAGCACTTTAGTAGGCATTTTCAGCTTAAGACTACAATCTTGAAAAATAACATTATCCCCACTGAAAGAGTCTCACAGATCTTAGAATGCTTGTCCAAGTCCATTTCATTGCCAAGAAATCCATTAGTTCGATAAGGATGCCATAACAAAAGGTATACCAGTTGTCTCAAACTGACTTTTATTTTCTCCATTCCCAGAGGCTAACACCAAGATTAAGGTCCTGGAAGTATGGACCCTCTCCTCGGCTTTCAGTAAACACCTTCTCACAGGGCACTTTCTCCATGTGCACATGTTGCTAGTACCTTTGTGTCTGTCTACATTTGCTGTTTCAAGGACATGACTCAGATTAGATTAGAGTCCCCATTCACAGTGTTATTTTAATTTAATCACTTTTTTTTCAGTGGTGGGACTGAACCCAGGACCTAATGCATGCTAGGCAAATATTCTATCATTGAGCTATAACCCCAGCCTATTAATTACCTCTGTATAAAACCTTTTATCTAAGTGCAGTCACATTTTGAGGTGGTGGAGTTAGGGATCTAATAAATGAATTTTGATGGAGGGGGGCTTAATTCAGCTTATAACAGGCCTACGTGAGGCTTTAATCTCAAGCCTTCTGATTCCAGGCCTGCCCCTACCTAGAGGCTGCACTGTCTTCTTCCCATGGCTTCCCTGTCCTCAGGCTAATTTTTGTTTGATTTCAGTGAAAATGCTCAGAGTTCTGTCAATCTGGGAAAACTACCATAGAGATTTAGCCAGAATGGCTATGTTTTTGTGGCTTCCTTCTATGGTGACCAACCAAGATGAAGAAGAAGTGAGGTTCAGAGTTTGCCTAGGAGTTGGGGAGTTAACTCTTGGCTAAGAAAATCATTTCTATACTTGTAGGAAAACAGGTTTTGTCTGCTTCTTGGTTTGAGTTGATAATCGGTGCCCAGGGTGAGCTAGGAGGCCTATCAGCTAGGCCAGACTCTAGTGTCTGTACTAACTTGGACTTGCTCAAATAGTTCAGAGAAAATGATAGCTCTGGGCTGTCCTGACATTTGGGAACAAATTCTTGATGACAGCTGCATTTGAACCTATAGCTGATGTGCAGCAAGAAGAATGCATGACCACACTCATGACATTCTCGTGACCAGAAAGGGCTAAGATGCCAGAGTGTCTTTCCAGTTTAGGGATATCTGGCTGCTACCTGTTAGGCAAGGGCTGGCACATTGGAACTCCTTGGCTTTAGGTGCAGGTCATCACCATTATTTTAAATAAAGAGTCCAGGCCAGTTGTGATGGTTCATGCCTGTAATCCCAGCATTTGGGAGGCAGAGGCAGGAGGATTGCTGAGTTTGAGGCTTGCCTGGGCTATATAGTGAGCTCAGGGCCAGCCTAAACTACAATGCGAGACCCTGTCTCAAAAATAAATAAATAAATATTTTAAAAAATAATAAAAAAATAAAGAGTCCAGGATTCATCAGCAGGCATTTCTCAGAGCTTTACAGTTTGAAAATTATTGTGACATGTGGGTTAACACTTGTGACCAGCAAAATCAGACTAGATCTAGGTACTAAAAGCCAGTGATAGGCTTGTGAAGAAGAAAGGAACAGGGCACTGACATAGGGTATATCCAGGTCAGTTCTGCACACTGGAGAAGCCAGTGGCCCGGATTATTGAGTCTTTCTAAGCTATAGGGTCTGGGTGACTTGACATTTCTTCTTTACAAAATGAAGTCCTAAGATAATGTGCTGACATTGGCTTGAGAATCAAATTAAATAATTTATTAAAAGGTACTTTATATTTAGCAAACAGCATACAAATAGAAACTATTCTTGTCTTTAAATATTCCCTATTACTATAGCTCTCTGTAAAATCGATCAATCTATCACATATCTACCTATGTATATATGCCTGTCTACCTATCATCTATCTATCTATCTATCTATCTATCTATCTATCTATCTATCTATCTATCTATCTATCATCATCATCATCATCATTTATCGGTACTGGGGATTGACCCAGAGCCTTTGTACTGAACAATATCTCTAGACTTTTTTAGCTTAAGACAGGGTCTTGCTGTATCACTAAGTTGCCCAGGTTGGAACTGAACTTGCAATCCTTCCACCTCAGTCTCCAAGAGTGATGGGATTCCAGGCATGCACCACCATGCATGTCCTGCACAGACATTTCACTTTTCAGAGTGATTTCTGAATTGCTTTATGGAAATGTCTACATTAGTTTTTCCTGCAAGATTGAATTCTACAAGGTAGAAATTACACCATTCACTCTGCACATGTATCTTTGCACTATCCCCTTCTAGGCACTCAGTGTGGAGAATGAATAAATAATGTGAGAGGGGTTCATTTGTTTCATTTGTACCACTAGTTTCTCTTAGTTCATTTTTTTTTTTTTGTGAGGAAGAGTATTTTGTGTCTATTACTTGTACTCTGAGTAACATTTTGGCTATTTTCTCATAGTTATAGTACACTATATAGTATACTAAGTATTATTATTCTCTATTTTGTTATGAAATTTTGTTTTTTCATAGAAGAAAAGTGCTTTTTATAAATATTGACATGTAGGCACAAAGAAAAACAGTATGGATGAATGACCATGTATTATGAAGAAGTTTAAATTCTGGATCCCTCAAAGAGATATCACAGTGATACATGAAATTCTGTTTTACCAAGTTGAATATAACTTATTTAGTCAAGATTTAATAAATACCCACAGAAGGGGTTTCTGGTTCTGTCCATGACTGCTGTAATCAGGAGCTCTCGCCAAGAAAGGAAAATGCAGATGCCTCTTGCTATTGGAAGTCCTGACTAGGCAAACCACTGTTATCTGAACCCTTGCTGTCCGAATTCAGGACCAGATCTACAGGGCCAGATGTGTGGATAAGCCTTTCCCTGTCTGAACTCTGTGCTCACTATTTGGAACTCAGGATCCAAACTGATCTTGTAAATTTGTTATTCAAACATATTAGCTTCTCAAGTTGGATTCCAAGGACACCCTATTGTCCAAAAGTATTTATAACATTCCCTTTATACATATGCACATATATATGAATATATATGTATATATAAAGACATACAAATACACACACATATCTCTATCTACTCATATATATAAATATATGTATAAATATAAATATATATATAAATATACATATATAAATAAATCCCTTTTCTTGGCAACATCTCTTATTCATTGATATTAAGGATGAACACCATCTCATGCAGAATACAGCACGGAGTGCTTCCTGCTCTAATTATGTAGCCAGGCTTAATTCTGCCCTGAGGAAGTTCCTGACGCTACAGCATGGACATGGTACTGTAAGACTCATAGTCACCATGGAAAGAAAAAGAAATTCTTGAAGGGCTAATGCTGCATTCACCTAGCACAGTGTTCTTTATTAGATGCTTCTTAAACAAGTGAGCGCCTGGGCCAGCTGCAAGACAAGGGCAGACCATAATGGGCTTATGTTAGAAGAAAGTGGTCCAAATGCTTAACTTAGTATAAAGATTTAGAGACTACTTGTAGATTACGAATACACTTTTAAACAGTACTTAGGGTTCCTTTGGGAACAAATGCAATCTCCTTCAAATATACGCTTTTGGAGAGTTTGAAAATCTCTCAAATTTTAAGTTTTACTGTTGTGTATTTAGAAGACACTCAAGATAGATATTTTTTAAAAAACTTTATCTGTGGGGTAGAAGCAAACTCTTACCTATGAACCAGCGTATTCTTGAGGCCACCAACCAGGCCTCTGGCAATGGTCTTCACTCTGGGGGTGAGAATGGCCTGGGAGACGTGGAAGGAACCTTTTGGGGCTCGCTCACTTAGGGTGGTCTCCAGGAAGAGGATGAGTTTGCGCACACTTGTGGTGTTCGCCCAGGGTGCTGGAATTTTCTTTCCAGGCCACAGGAAAGTATATTGCTTGTAGAAAGGACAGTGATAGAAAATAAGAACCTGAAATGTTCAGAAGAGCAAAAGAATAATTTGTAAAAAATGCTGAACACAATCCTGATTTTACATTGATTTTGGGGAGCAAACAAACATATTAAAGAATTTTATATATTT